>OZ038488.1:125296010-125361010 GCA_964036315.1 Acanthosepion esculentum
GACAAGTGAAAAAAACCCCTCAGAATTGCGTCAAAATCTGCAGAAATTTTCCATCCTTTAATAGTCAGTTATGCTTAGTTTGTTTTTAATGTGTATAAATAAATGTATATAAATAAATGTATATAAATAAATGTAAGGTAGAAGTAAAGAAAATGTTGATAAGATAGTGAGGTTCCCAAAGCACTGCCCAGAGCCTCCATGACCAGGGCTAGTATGCACTGATGCTGAATAGCAGACATTATGAGAAATGCCCAGCTCCTTCCTTTTCTATTTTCTTCTTCCCTTTCTTTTGTTGACGACATCAAATTTGAAGGTCCTTCATATGTAAATAAAATTTAAAAAATGGCAGCAGATACTGAGTTGCACTCTAAATTCTGAGTCATTATTCCTTGATGTGCCTTTCTATAAACTCATTGTTTCTTCAAATTCTTCAACATCCCCAATAGAACACTTTTTCAAATCTAGCCTAGGCCACTAATTTCAGAGGCAAAATGAGTAGTATATAGGAGCAATTACTTATTCACACAGACGCACACAGAACACACACACTCACACACACACATATTTATATATATTTATATATATAATGAAATGGGTTAAGTCCAACAATTATTTTAATATATTTTCTGTTTATATGTTATTTTTATAGATACAACTTATTTAAGTAATTGTTCTGTTTTTTTTTAATTAAACAGTATTAATTACATTTACCGGACTGAATGTTCAAGAAATTTCATAGAAAATAAGTGTTCTCCAACAGGAATCAAACCTGTATTCCTATACAGAAACTGTCATTTGATCTGATGTGCTGTACCATTTAGCTACAGAGAAAGTGTCTGGTTAGCAAAGTCCAAGTTACTGTTTTAAAACACACAATCTTTGATGATTTTTCTCGATTGATCATATCTGCTAACAAAACATATCTTAATGTAAACAATGACAGCATATAATGAAATGGATTAAGTCCAACAATTATTTAATATATTTTCTGTGTGTATGTTATTTTTATACATACAATTTATTTAAGTAAATGATTTACAAAATTTTTTGAACATTCAGGCCAGTAAATGGAATTAATACTCTTTAATTAAAAAACAGAGGAATTAGTTAAATAAATTGTATCTATAAAAATAACATAAAAACAGAATATATATATATATATATATGTATATATATATATATATATATATATATATATATATATATATATATATATATATATATATTCTGTTTTTATGTTAAATATTGGCTCCTGAAAAATTAATTTCAGTTGAGCTCTTTGGTTTGAGGTGTGAGTTTGTAAACAGTGACTATTTAAGCTAATATAGCATGACTCTTTGGCAGAATTGAGTCACTGTCAGTCACTGTGTGTTTATCTAAATCTAAAAATAAACATGCTAAAATTCACCTTCATCCCTGTTGTGAGGCGACGGCTTAGTGGTAGGAGTTCCGACTGATGCCAATTCAGTCGGGTTGCGATCCTAGCTAGAGGCAACCGGACGTCTAGCCACACTGATGAGCTGTGAAAGAGCGAAACCGAAACAGTCTGTCTGTGGAAGACAAATATATATATATATATATATATATATATATATATATATATATATATATACATATATGAAGAAATATAGTCTTAAAGTGTGCTATATTTATGGGATAAAGTGCTCAATATCAGAGATAGAGCGTGTGTCAATATAAAATATATATATATATATATATTGTCATCCACAGATAGACTATTTTGCTGCATCACAACTCTTCAGTGTGGCTAGACGTCTGATTGCTTCAAGTTGGCATCAAAACCCAACCAATTTGACCTCAGAGATCCTACCCCTAGGCTATCGTTGCACGGCAGAGAGAAAGGTAAATTTTAATGTTTTTCTATACAACATAAGCCAGTGGCCTGGAGAGCTCAATTCATCTGAAGAGCAATGAATTATATATATATATATATATATATATATAGAGAGAGAGAGAGAGAGAGAGAGGGAGAGAGAGAGAGAGAGAGAGAGTGCGATGCATAAATTGTCGTCAAAATTGTTATCAAAATTGTGCAAAAATGAAAATAACATTGACATCTCATTTTAACAAATATATTTACTAAAATTACAGAAAAATATCTTGAAATACTAAAGAGTAAATTTATTCAATAAAATCACCATTGGCTTCAACCACGGCCTCCAGATGACTTCGGAATCTCCTGCAACTCTTCTGGACGGTCTTCTTGTTTAAGTTGGTGAATGCATGATTTCTTGCCTTCAGTTCATCTTTGATGTTACACGGGGTTTTGTTGGTTTCTCATTCAACTGTGCCCCACACATAATAATCAAGTGGGTTGCAGTCTAGGGAATTAGGTGGCCAGATGTAAGGAGTGATATGGCCGCAGAAATAGTCTGACAGCCATCACTGGGCTCTCCTGTTTGTGTGACATAGTGCAGAGTCCTGTTGCTAGACATAGGCTCTTCCAGCAGTCATCCACTAGACCCAGGGTAGCACTACCTCCTCAAGGCACTTGATGAAGGCCTCCATGTTGAGTCTGAGGCCCTCATCAACAAATTCAGTAGTTCTTTTCTGATCAGAAGGATCAGAGCGAGTTTTCCAAGCTGCAGTACCTTCGTAATCACTATTAGATTCATCCAATTCTTTCCAAATCCTCTGCACATCAGATTGATACCCAAACACACTGAAATGTTTGTATTGAATCTTCCTCTGTGAATGCCAAGCAGTACAACATACCATTTCCAAATTTCTGGCTGAATGAATTGTGTCATGGTTGCTCTTTTTCTCAAACATGGTGTCCAGCGGACCCTATTATACTGTGCGGTTGACAAAATCAAAAAACAATGCATGTGAGTTGTTTGTTTTGGATTTTGTCAACTGCATGGTATAGTTTGTTAGATATATTAGATATTGTATATGTGTAATTGTACAACACCCTCCCCATTTATCCAAGACTTCAAACACCTGGTTAATGAAGTTTTCCCTTCAATCCAGAGCTAACCTTATCCCATGTTGTGATTTAAATTTGATCATAAGGCAACCAAGATCGAATCATTGCAGGTATCTTCAGGTTGGGTTGGTCCAAGCAGGGTGAAGACATGCAGGGAAAAAAATAACACTCGAATAAATTGAACAAAAAGTAAAAACTGTTTTTATATCAGTCCTTCATGCAATAATTGGTTTATATCAGAGTGTGCATGCAATTAATTATCAGCAAAACCCGCGTCTAAATTGGAAGTGATATTATTGTTGACTTGGTAAAGTTTATGTTTGCTGTTTGGTAAAGTCTGGCACAAGGCTGAAGTCAGGGGGTTCTCTTTGGCAGGCATTCACGTGGGGTTTATCACGATCAGTGACTGGGACGAATTCTCTGCCGTCTCTCCTGTCTCCGTGTCTATCTCCATCTCATCTACCAAATTTACTTCATGCATTTATAATTATGGGCATTTGACCAAACTGGTATCAGGGTGTATGGTGAGGTAGGAGCATTTCAGTGAATCCCCTTCTGGAGGGCCCTCTCTGTCCATCCGTACGCTCACATATTTGTGTTTGGCGATTTTAACGCCCATCACAACCAATGGCTTAAGAACACTACTACCGACCTCGCAGGCATTCATACTCTCAACTTTTCAATCCCTCACTCAGATAATCGATTTCCCCACGCGTTTTGCTTACAACCGTGACTGTAAGGCCTCACTCCTCGACCTGTGTTTTACCTCCATCCCCGAGTCTTGTAGTGCCACGCAGCTCTGTCCTATCGGTAACTCCGACCATGCTGTAGTGTCTGTTAGCATCTCCTTCAGCCCCACCCCCTGCAAGGAGCCTCCTACCACCAGAACCACATTCTGCTACCAACGGACTGACTGGGACTCGTTTCGTGACTTCCTCCGCGATGTCCCCTGGGATGCTGTATTTCAGCTCCCCACTCAAGATTGTGCTTCTGAGTTCTCTTCCTGGATTAAAGCTGGAATCGAAGCTTTCATCCCCTCCAGGAAATTCAAGGTCAAACCGCGCTCCTCCCCCTGGTTCACAGCTGCTTGCTCAGCCGCCATTGCTCATAGGAACTACTTCTTCCACCGTTTTCGTAGTGATATGTCCGACTCCAATAGACGTCTATTTACCTCTGCCCGCAACGAGTGTAACCGTAACCTCGACGATGCCAAGTCACTATTTGCTGCTCGGATGAAGGAACGTATTGCATCCCGCAAATTTGGCTCCAAAGATTATTGGCGCCTCTGTAAGAGCGTTCTGAACAATAACAAACCCTCCATTCCTCCCCTGTTCAATCAGTTTGAGGTCCTGACCACCTCTGCCGACAAGGCCGAATGCTTTGCTCGGAAGTTTTCTTCCAATTCTACGCTAGATTCTTCCGGGGTACCCTTCGCCGATTTCCCTCCTAGAACTGAGGCCCTCTTGGACGGATTGCACATAACCCCGTCGTCGGTATTGGGCATTATTTCTAACTTAGATCACCACAAGGCTACTGGTGGTGACGGGATACCAGCCATTGTCCTGAAGAAATGCGCACATGAACTGGTGCCTGCCCTCTCTAAATTATACAACCGCTGCCTCAAGGAGTCCTGTTTTCCTGACTGCTGGAAGTCCTCAACCATTGTTCCTGTCTTTAAGAACTCTGGTGACCCCTCCGACCCTTCCAATTACCGTCCTATCAGTCTCCTACCCCTCTTCGGCAAAGTCTTCGAGGCCATTATCAAGTGATTAATCATCTGATATCCCACGATCTGCTCTCAGACAAGCAGTATGGTTTCCGCTTTGCCCGATCTACTGCCGATGTGCTTACGGCCATCACTGAATTTGTCTACCAAGCTATCCATAATAACGGTGAAGCTCGTGCCGTGGCCCTTAACATCTCCAAAGCATTCGATAGAGTTTGTCATGCCGGCCTTCTTCTCAAGCTTCAGGGTTATGGTATCACAGGTCGATTGTTTGACCTAATACAATCATTCCTGTCAAACCGGGATTTGAAGGTCGTTCTCAGTTGATTCATCTCCAGCTCCTATCCCACTAACGCAGGTGTTCCTCAAGGCTCCATCCTAGGCCCTACTCTGTTCCTCATATTTATAAACGACCTTCCTGACGCCATAGACTCCCAGGTCGGCATCTATGCTGACGACACCACAATTTACTCCTGCCTCAAACACAAATCTAGTGATGCTGACAAAGTTAACCTGGCAGCTCAAATTGAAAAGGACCTCCAATCGGTTGTGAACTGGGGCGAGAAATGGATGGTTAACTTTAACGCCTCTAAAACAAAACTGCTCTCTATTAACCACCACAAGGATCCATCCCTGCATCCCATTAGAATGTCTGAAGACCAACTTCTCGAGAGCTCCTCTCTGCGGCTGCTCGGTCTCACGCTGAGATCCAGAGACGGATATGCAATGTGATTGGCCCTGATCTGTCATCTAGTCTGCAGTCGCTCTCTCACAGACGCGATGTTGCCTCGCTTTGCCTTTTTTACAAGTACTTTCACGGTAATTGCTCCGAGGAGCTGCTTTCGCTTGTCCCTAGGCCTCGTGAATTTAAACGTCCTACGAGGCTGGCATCCCGTTCCCACCCCTACACCGTTGAAACTGTTAGATGTAGACGTCACTTCTACTCCAATAGCTTCATGTCTCTCACATCTCGCCTATGGAACTCCCTTCCCTATTACTGTTTCCCTGACAAATACAATCTCCAACGGTTTAAGTGTAGCGTCAATCGACATTTCCAGTTGTCTTGATCTATTCACTTCCCTTCTCCACATCCTTTCATTTTTCATTCCTATCTGCTCTCGCTCCAAATCTTCTGTAACCCCCTTGCCTTGATCGACCCACTGTCTTTCTCTTTCTCCACATCCTCTCCTTTACCACTCCTATCTGCTCTTCCTCCAACCCTTCTTTAACCCCTTGCGTGATAGTGGCCTCCAGCCTTGCTTGGGGTGATACGCTTAAAAAAAAAAAAAGAATCATAACTTTGGGGAATTCCCTCTTTCCATCCTCTCTTTTATTATCCTCTCTCACTGACCACTTTAGTGAGTGTAGGTGGTTCCTCCTTGATGTCTTATCTGTACCTGCTACCTCAACCATTTCCCCATCCAGGAAAACTCAGTTTCAAATTCAGTTGTTTAAAAAATCTACTTTTTTACTTTCCATCCCACATCTGCAGCTGTGTGTCAATCAACATTTTACCCCCTAAGTCTGGATCCCTTTTCCACTGTTCAAACTGCTCGACATACAATTCAAGTTGTTTATGTGGGAATTAAATCCTCAATTTTTCCCATGGGTTTTTGGTATTGACTCTTCTCATTTCAGTGTCTCTCAGCACATAACACTTTCTTATGTTTTAACAAAACTTTCTTCCATTTTACTGTGTAAATAGTATCACATATATATTAGAGAGATAGATAGAGTTTCATACTATATATATATATATATATGTATATATATAGTTTGAAATTCTATTTACATATCTATCTAATATTATTTCTTATTATTTTAAATGTTATTTTTAGTGGGTACCTACTAAAAATAATGTTGTAGTAATAAAATCAATGTCAGATAAAAAATCTAAAAATTACTATCTGTCTATCTATTTATAAAGTAATTTCATTTTCTTTTACCAAATCTTTTTCAATTATTGACTGTTACACTGATATTCAAACAACCCAATGGGACTAATTATATAATGAAGGCATTTTACCAATTCACATCAGGTTTGATCTGAAATTATTGGCTTTATTTATGTCTGGGGTTAATGACCATAAAGCACCATTTTTAGTTTTCAATCACTAAATAAAAGAATAAATAAAAACTGCTATATTTTATTTTCATTTGTCTTTTTTGCTGATTTTATCACAATGAATTTGGTTTATGCATTCTCTGGTTTTTTGTATAAATAATGAAAATTTGTAAGAAAGGATGACTTTTGGGCAAGAGTTGAACTCTGATCTCTCACTTTAGGAGTTCATCTTTCATGATGTCAAAATTGTTTTGGCAGAATCCTTATTTGAATTTAACAATAAATAAATGAATCATCTAAAATATTAGGATAAAAAACAAAAATAAACTTAAAATAAGACTTTCAAGAAAGGCTTTTTCATTGAAAAGGAATTCATATTTCTTTGATATTTTAAAAATATTATTTTATTATAAGTTGTCATACATCTTACATAAATGCAAAAAATAATAATGAAAACCATTTTTTACCGAACCATATTCAGTTGTGTGTGTTTAGATCCCATTAATGCATTAATACTCTCATCAAAGGCATGAATTTAATTCTCCCTATATTCTGTCACATTGGCAGTCATTTTAGTTGTGGTCTTGCAACTAAGATACCATAATGGCAGACTGAAAGGAAAATACTGTAGGTGTTGGTAAATACATTAGTACTTACTATTCCAAGTCAACTTCAGTCATTACTAAATGAGAGGATGTGTGATACTCTCAGGAGTTATAAGCTTCAATTAACTTGTCTTTTCTGATATGTTTTTGGACTGACAATTACAAATCATGAAAATGTAAGTGAGATAATCTTAAAAATGTTTGAAACTCGATGTTTATTCTGTAATGAAGCCTTGGCCAATAAAATTAAACTCAAATATAACCACTGTAACAGAAGAGCTATGGTTGAAGGATTTATTCTCCAGCTTGTATTTCCTCAGTTATGGACATTATTATATCCATGATATAATAACACCGTATTTCACAGATGGAATAGAATGGCTGAAAGGAATGACAAATATGCTTTGTTCTCAGAGAGACTTTTATACAGAGACATATATAAAACTATATATACATATATATACATACAGAGAATAATGTATCATATATAGCTACACAGCAAAGCAGCGTGTAAGGAGAAACAAAAAAGAAGGGTCTTACATATAATATGGAGATACTCCTGTGTCTGGTGAAGCCCTGTTTAGGACACCAGATTCAAATGGGCCGGATTCATCTATGTCCCAGGCAAGGACATATTCCACGAATGGAAAAAAGGGGAAAAAAAACTTGGATTTTTCAAAATTGAGGATTGTGAGTTAAAGTTTCTTTCTATATCTGGGAAAGATATATTCCCAAAGGGAAAATGGCACCATGGACTTGTAAGCTACATTGCCCAGGCGAAAGAAAGCAACCTCACAATTTAGCAGTTGTAAACAAACTGACATTGACTGCCACTATGATCGCTGTATGGAGCGATGTCACTAAGTGCTCCGTCGCATGACCCATGTAATGTAACACCACCAAGGCAAGATAAGAACCTTCTGTATCCCTGCACTGCCTAATGTTTTACCTGAATAATGGTGCCTATGCAATGTGGCATGTCTACAAAGTCTGAGAGTGGTTCCAGTGCCATATCTATTCAGACAGGTTCTAGGATTTCCCATAACTGAATTATATTTGTTTAGTATGATTGTAACAAATGTAGTTCCATTTTGGTTTAAGTATCCATGTTCTTATTGCAGCATAATGAAGTAAAATGTTGCTTTATGAACTGAATGGTATCGTAATTGTGAGTTCAATCTCTGGATTGGGCAGTGTGTACTTAGACTCAGT
Source organism: Acanthosepion esculentum (assembly GCA_964036315.1). NCBI lineage: Eukaryota > Metazoa > Mollusca > Cephalopoda > Sepiida > Sepiidae > Acanthosepion > Acanthosepion esculentum. Next base: position 125,304,569 of record OZ038488.1, read on the forward strand.
GGAAGTGGGGTGAGCAATAAATAAGTGAGCAGTATTAAATAAGATCCAAGCAAGATATCCATGGTAAGCAGAATGAGAACAATATACCTCTGTAGATTAAATGAAGGGTTCAGTTTGAAGTACCCTGAATGTTACCCACATAGACACTCACCTGCTGAAGGCCGGAGAGTACAAGATCCAAACTGTTGTGATAACAAAAAGAACAAAGATGAGGACAATAGTCCACATGTAAATAATGTAGGTAAGGATAACTCATTTCAGAAAGTCTGACATCTACAATACATGCTCAATGGGGTTTAAATCTGGTGAGTGCAGAGAAAAATGGATTACCTGAGAGTCTGCTGATTGTTCCTGGAACCTATTTCATATCACCCACAGACAATGTGTAGTGCTTGCATTATCTTGCTTAAAAAATGAAAGCATAAGGACTATAAAGGTGTGAAAATGATTTGCAACAAAATTTGTTGGTGCCTGTTAAGACAAACTCCAGGTTCATTAGAGAGTCTTTTGAACTCTAACTCCAGGTATTTTTCTTATAAGATTTCTCAAATATTCAAACTGGTAGATAAAAATAATAAATATTCTGTTTAATAAATAAACAGAGTGTCTACTCAAAAATGGGTGTCCATTAAAAATAACATTTAAGCAATAAATTAAAATATGCTCGATTAATAAATGAAAAATCCTTTCCTTGTGTGAATGCACATCTGCAGAGATGAGTGTGCATTGGTCATATACTTGCAAATGCGCACATGCACATAAACAATATGGAAAAAACTTACACCAATGATAAGTGCATAAAAAGAAAAATTGAGAAATATAAGACATCAATTACTGATATCCCCTGAAGAGTGGACAGAGAGGTCCATCATAAAACTATGGAATCATGATGCTGAAAGTAACATCAATTAGCTAAGTGACAAACAAGAGTTCTGAGCAAAGGGTCATAAAACAATTAACTCTTCACTGCCATTTAAAGAAAGACATTCGAATGAACAACACAAAAACAGAGAATGTCTCATATCGAGAATATTTAACATTGAAAAACATAAAGGAAAAAAATTAATTATTTTTAATAATATGTGGAAATCTCCACCCTTTACCTGAAGACGGTCGTGAGACCAGAAACACGTGTTGTAAAACTATGAAAAATAAAGAATAATATTTTTTTAAAAACCCACATTACAACAAAAAAGTTTGCGGTACCTCTCTTCTTTTTAATATATATATATATATATATATATATATATATATATATATATATATATATAAAAGGAAGAGGTTATAGTGGTTCCAAAGAGAGAAAAGTGTGTATATTAAAAAGAAGAGAGGTACCGCAAACGTTTTTGGTTGTAATGTGGATTTTTAAAAAAATTTTATGCTTTATTTTTCATAATTTTACTACACGAGTTTCTGGTCTCGCGACCATCTTCAGGTAAAGGGTAGAGATTTACACATATTATTAAAAATAATTAATTTTTTTCTTTATGTTTTTCAATGTTAAATATTCTCGATATGAGACATTCTCTATTTTTGTGTTAGTAATCTGAATGTCTTTCTTGAAATGGCAGTGAAGAGTTCTGCACGAAGGGTCATAAAACAATTAAAGGTTGGTTTGAGAAATGATGAATTAGTTGTTGGTATCTTATCTTTTAATGTTTTAACTTTTAATGACCCCTGTGTGTTCTTAGATCTATTTCCATTTTAGTGTGTTTCTGTCAGCATGTGTGTATATATGTGTGTGTATATTCCCCCTCAATACATACACTGTCTCACTACGAAGAATTAGTAAACACATTTGTACACATACACACACAAATAAATATACACACACACACACATTGTTCCACCACAAGGAATCCGTACATACACATACATACACACACGCATATGTACACACACATACTTCCCAAGTTACATGGAACCAGCACACACACACACACACACACACACACACACACACACACACACACACACACACACACACACACACATATATACGTACATACATACACATGTACTTCCTAAGTTGTGCGGTGTGTGTGAGTAGCTCTCCTGCTTTCGCCAATATGTGCGCATATATATGTGTACATATATACATTTTTCGTGTTCCACAGATACCCACATGTGAGTGTGTGTGCATGCATGGGAATGGCTGTAACTTGGGAAGTATGTGTGTGTACGTATGCGTGTGTGTATGTATGTGTATGTACGGATTCCTTGTGGTGGGACAATGTGTGTGTGTGTGTATGTTTATGTGTGTGTGTATGTGTACAAATGTGTTTACTAATTCCTCGTAGTGAGACAGTGTATGTATTGAGGGGAAATATGCATATATACACATGCTGACAGAAACACACGAAAATGGAAATAGATCTAAGAAGACACAGGGGTCATTAAAACATTAGAAGATAAGATACCAACAACTAATTCATCATTTCTCAAACCAACCTTTAATTGTTTTATGACCCTTCGTGCAGAACTCTTCACTGCCATTTCAAGAAAGACATTCAGATTACTAACACAAAAATTTAATATATATATATATATATATATATATATATATATATATATTCACCAGTTCGTGCCTGAATACTCGGGAAAACCTTGAAACTTTAAGTTGCACTACAAACGTAGGTATATGTATATTCATTAATATATACTTCTTAGCTCTGTCTAACTACATTGAGCACTGTTTTGTTTTACATGCAGACTAACACACATATATACAGTTACTAATATATAATTATTTGGTTTATATCCACATTTATACTCACACACACACACACACACACACACATACATATCCATATCGTGTATATATATATATATATATATATAAATAATATATATATACACATACCCATATCCTGTATGTATATATATATATATATATATATATATATATATATATATATACGTACCCATATCCTGTATATATATATATATATATATATATATATATATATATATATAAATATATACGTACCCATATCCTGTATATATATATATATATATAAAGTGGTTTACATAATTATAAGGTATTCCTTAGATATGACTTATAAATTTCAAGTATTAGTCAAAAAGCATAAATCATTTTGAATTCGATTTTGAAAGATCATTCATTCCAAGGCTAGAAATAACTGGAAGACATATTACAAAAAATATTTTCCAGAAGTTGTTAAAATTTGCTTGAAGTGATTCTAGAAGTTGTCAGTTACTATTAGAACATTTGCATTCACTGTGCATAGTTTTTGTTAATCATTTCACCCCAAGCAAGGCAATAAAGCCACTAAGATGCAACAGGTTACCAAGTGTAAGAGAATTTGTGGAAAAGAAGACATTATTAAGGAGCAAAAACAATAGAAGAACTGGAACTAAGATGACAGAAGATAACTATCACCATTGCATTTAAATTTTTGAAGATTGAAGTTGACTGGAAATCAAGAAGCAGAAAGAGAGTTCCACGAGTGAGAAGTGCAAGAGAAGAAATTGTTAGCATAGAACTTACAGTTACATCTAGCAGCCATTTCAGCTGTAAAATGATGCAACCATACTAACAATCTAGTATTGCACTTAAATCCGTAAAGTCACAAAGAGGAAAGCTCATCAGAACAATTATCATGAAAGTATTTATAGAAAAGGCACATGAAAGCTATATTATGCCAGTGGTAAAGTGACTGAAGCCAAGATGCCAGGTCAGGAACAATAATATTGCAGAATTTTCTTTGTATTTTATCAAGAATCTCTAAATATATAGCAGGATTCTGGATTCTATAGACATTGAGCATTGGAGATTTTTGTTTAGGTAAGTGTCTGTTTATTTCTTTTATTTCAGTTTCTTTGACAAACTTGGTATTGGTAGGCTTTAAGCACTCTCTCTTCATCTATTACTCTGTTTATTCTCTCTCTCTCTCTCTCTCTCTCTCTCTATATATATATATATATATATATATAGATAGATAGATAGATAGATAGATAGATATAATAAAATTCAATGTTGTGCTACTAGCAAGAAAAAATGCATATTTATTATTAATGTATATATATATATATATATATATATATATATATATGATACTAATTTCCTTGGGTAAAGTCAGCAGTTGAGTGAGTGATATGATTCCTAGATGTCAACCAATTTTGGCATGATCTAGAAACCACTCATAATCCCTGCCATGCTGTTGAAGAGATGTTTGAGCCATTTTTTTTTTTAGGTCAAATCATCTTTATTTTTAAAATGCTTATTTAATGAGGCATGTCTCTGCTAGAGTTTTCATAACATTTCTTTTGATCTTTAACAGTTGCCATTCTTTGCAGAGTAGAATCCAAAAACTTCTTGTTTGTTTGCTATTCCATAAGCAGTGAACTGAAACTTTTGGGTGGATACAAGAATTTTTGGCTGCATTTAAGCACAAGATACCAACCATAATTAACTACCAACAAATATTACCGTTTGTGAGATTGGCTTCAAGAAAATTAATTACTCACTTTTTAGAGTGCAAACACTCTGTTTATGATAGGGTTGGAAATTTTTTTTTCTTCTTTGGGTTGAAACCAATGATTCATATTCATTCATTAATATATAATTTTAAAATTATAAAATAAAGGAACTCAATTTTGAACGAAAGGAGATAACATATCTTGTAGCAAAATAAATAAAAGAGATCTATTTTTTTTTGGCTTTTCATACAATTTAAAAAATGTTGCTGATATTGGTAAACCTGAAATTCCCAGTCCGCCATGAATATAGATAAATATATTAATGAGAAAAATATATTTATAAATCTACTAAGTGCCACTTTGTCCAGCAGAAAGGGAAAGAGAGCAGCATAAGCAGAAATAGAAATGAAGAATGTATAGCACTAAACTTCCAAGAGTGGGGAAGGCTTTTCTCTTTTCTATGATTTAATGATACCATTTTAATCATATCAGAATCTTTGGAGGAATTACAAGAAATGCCAAATAAACATTTGTTGTAACATTCCAAAGAAAGATCATAAAAACACATGATGAAGTATTGGAAAAATCAAAGAATACATACATACATACATACATATATATATATATATATATATATATATATATATATATATATATATATATATATATATGTATATATAAATAAAAAGGAAAGAACAGTAAGATATAAAATCCGGTGTTCTTATAGATATTTTTATTTTTACACAATAGTGCTCAATGTAATTTTAAATTTACAGAGCATTAATATTATAAATTAATAGATTTAAAATATGGTTTTACTGCTACACAGTGATAACCATGTTTCAGAAATGGAAGCTAAAGCCCCTGAATTTAATTTTGTTATTAAACCAAAGACATTAGTTCCATTTCCTCATCAAGCGAATTTTGGAGTAACTTACTTTTTAAAATTTACAGTTGTTAACGGCACTGGAAAGATTCATAATATATATATGTTTATTGAATGAAAAGATTCATTGGACTTGTTAAAAGGCTTTTTTTCAGTAAAATGACAACATGAAGATATGAATTTTAGGTTGCTCAACTAATCAAAATTGTTTCTAGCCAAGAAATCCAGTAATAATTCAGAAAGACAAGTTGACATATATTTGCCTCAGCAATTGTAGTTATCAGTCACATGACATTTTTTAACCAATGAAAAGCATTACTAATGTAGCTGCTCAGTACTGTATATTTTTTACTTCCTGCTTGAAAAAAGGCATGGCTGTTGAATATTCCGTAGATCATCTGATGTTTTTCAACCAATCACAATGTGTCCCAAGGTTATTGAATTAAGCTACACACACATACACACCCATATACACACATTTGCAAATGTACACAGAACTGTTTACACTTCTTTGACTTGTAAGGCAGACAATCTATCATTTGTGTGCAATCTGAACAAGTCAAGAATGCATAAAAAAAGGATTCCTCAAGAACATGACATAAATTTATGATTTATGATAAACAAGCAGCAGTTTTATGTTCTGAATAAATGAAAGGTACAAGATATTTATTATATTTTTTCTACTTTTTCACAAAACCCATCAACACTCTAGCAAAATGCTTTTTAAATATCTTTGAATAATTTTTTTGTTTTTATTTTTAAAAATTTTTAAATTTGTGTTTACCTTTGTTCATAATTGGAAACTTTTCTGAATTGCTATTTGCTTTTTAAATTTGACTACATATAAAAAATACTTAACCAAATACATTATAAAAGCATAATGGCCACCATGAACTCTAAAATAAATATATACATCTATGCACACACACATGGCATTGTATAAATAGTATACTAATGTTAAAAACAGTGATAGTAAGTTTCTTCCTCTTTGAGTGCTCTTTGAATCTGGCCTTGTGCCACGTTTGTTCTTAGATGTAATTGATATATTTGGGGTGAATTTAGTTGCATTTCTTTCAGGGTAATAGGTAGCCTATGATGGAATTTTCAAACCAGTACTTTTTTTTCTTTTTCCTTTTATTTTCTTTTCCACTTTATTTTCTGTATTGCTTTTTGTCTTTGACTGATGTATGTACATTTAGATGCATAAACATCCACATACACACATACTCATATACACATTGATATCTTCATAGATTTGCACCCAACTCATATACACATTGATATCTTCATAGATTTGCACCCAACTCATATACACATTGATATCTTCATAGATTTGCACCCAACTCATATACACATTGATATCTTCATAGATTTGCACCCAACTCATATACACATTGATATCTTCATAGATTTGCACCCAACTCATATACACATTGATATCTTCATAGATTTGCACCCAACTCATATACACATTGATATCTTCATAGATTTGCACCCAACTCATATACACATTGATATCTTCATAGATTTGCACCCAACTCATATACACATTGATATCTTCATAGATTTGCACCCAACTCATATACACATTGATATCTTCATAGATTTGCACACAACTCATATACACATTGATATCTTCATAGATTTGCACACAACAGAAAAAATGAAGAACTCATGCATGTGAATAATGTTATATAAATAATTTCATGCAAATATTGCTGCACATATAAAGTCTTCAGATAATGACCCTGGGGGTCAGGCATGGTTTTAAGGCTGAAGCATCATTACCACTAACCAAGTGCTCCAGCAATACCTCACAATAGTGCCAGTCTTTATTGATTTTCTAATGTAGGAATGACATATCTATATAGATGAATCAATCATGGTGCTTTTTATTTTCTCTGTTCTGTTGATGACAAAATCCAAGTATAGACAAAATGTCCAGTGAGGCATGAACTCACATGACAATATTGCTGTTACTCTAAAGAAATACTTTTGTTGTGGAGGATTAGAAATATTATCATTTTAAAGCAACACTTGTGGAGTGTCCAGTGAGGAGTGAATTCCATTTGCAAGTTGATCACAAGAAGTGAGTGTTCACCATTATCTGCGTGCAGGTGTCCAAAAATCTGATCTTTAATTTAAGCAAATTTATTTCCTAAAGAATAAAAAAAAAAAATAAAACAATTTTCAAGTGATGAGATGTTCAAAGCAGAAAAGCAGTTTGCAAATGAAGATTTTTTTAGATTTTGTTTTGCTTTCACCAAATGTTGGCTGATAAACAAAAGTATAACATTTTCGCAAATATTCATCTTGGTTAAAAATGTTAAAATTTAGAATCAATGAAACAAATACATTGAAAACTTCTGCAAGGGAAAAGAATATTTTGGAAGAAAAAGAAATGGAAAATCTCAGAAAATGTTTTCTGGGAATTGTAGATGCATTGAAATGGTTGAATTTCAAAATATGAATCATACACACCAACATATACATACATATATGCACACACATTTAAACATTCCTATACACATTCACACACATATACACATAACTGAAGTGCCAAAATTTAAATACAGCTTAACTAATAGTATGTACCAGATCCTTTTTGCTTGAATAATAGTGTATATGTGATATGACAAGGAATCTAAAAACTACTGGCTTCATTTGATGGGGATATTCTATGTAAGTTTCTCCCATGACTCTTCATTATTGAATTATGCTTGGTGTTGTTGCAGAGACTGTAGTGATATCTACATGTCTTATACATGTTCAATGGGGTCTAAATATGATGAACATGGGGCCAATATCATATCTAGAAGTCAGCTGAATGTTCTTGGAACCAGTTTTGTGTTGCCTACACATGATCGGAAGCCTTATAATCTTGTTGGAATTACCATCAACATCAAAAAACATGGCAAGTGTAAAGCAGTACCAAGGATCTACAACAAGATGTGTATATCTAAGATAGACTATGGTTTCACGAAGGGTCCTTGCAAACTACAACAGAACATATCACCCACAATTACAGATGCACAAACTGTGATGATAGGTAAATGGATCCATAATGTAATATGGTCTTCTTCATACACAAACTATATGTCCTAAAGGACTGGAAATATGGTCTTGTTTGATCAAGTGATATGATGTCAACCTTTGGGGACTAATGGAAATGTTTTCTAGCCAAACTGAGATGAAGTAAATGATTCTGTAGTGTCAGTAATGGTACCCATGTTGGATAACATTCTTCTTTTTCTATATATCATGTCCCTTCAGGTCGTGGGCGATCATGGCTCCCCACAACTTCCTATTCTTTGTATTTCTTAGTATGCTTTGTCTTTTGTTATCTCTTCCAATCCCTGTTCTGCCAACACAAGCACATTAGGTAGGTTACTTGGATTTCCCCAGTCTGTCCTGTGAGTGCCAAATTCTCCAAACCCTGTTATGTGTCCTAGAAATTTCAACTGTCTCTTTCTGATTCTAAGTATATGTTCTTTTTGTTTCCATTTTTTCTTAAAAATTCCTCATTACTCACATGTTCCATCTATAGGTTCTCAGTGTCCTTCTACCGAATCCCATTTATGTTGTTTCAAGTGCTTTACTGATTATAAAACCCTATGGAATGCAGTGTACACTGCATTGACTGCTGAGTGGTTAGTGTTCTTATGAGTCATTGGCCAGCCTGGTCCTTCAGCTGCCTTTTTCTGCTGCTGCTGATGTCAGCTAAGAATCTACATAATCCTTTTCTACCCTTACTACTGTTGACCAAGAAAAATAAAAAGAAACAAGTTGCTATCTTGTAGATAGAGTACATCATCTTTTTTGGCCTAACAGCCACCCTGTAGTTAAACAGAATTAAATCCTGTTCACATCCCATGACTACCACAACCATAGTATTTCTTTACCTGTTACATCACATATATACCATCCAACTAAGTGCATTTCTGTAAGTGAGATTAAAAAATTTAGTGTACTTTTGGCCCTAACCTTTTGGCCCTAACCTTTTGGCCCTAACCTTTTGGCCCTAACCTTTTGGCCCTAACCTTTTGGCATTTCACTTTATATAAAATGTCCATGTATCCACCGATCATGCTTGCACAGGTAAGTAATGTAATGTAATAGTAAGCATATACTAAAGACTAATTTACTTGTATAATGAATTAATTTCTAACCAGATGCACCATTACTGTGACCTTGTACCAGACTAAATTTAGTAAATAAACACAGCACGAGTCATACATATGTATAGACATTAATACTTTGGAAAATACTTTCATGAACATAGTTTATCTGGAAAAATGTTTAATGTTTGAAGATGCCATAAAACCGTATTTAACAAAGAGGAAATCTTTGTTAAAACCATAATCCTCATTATTAGCAAAATCCCAGAATAAAGACTTTTTTTTTTATTTCTCATTGGAAGAATTTGGGATTTTGAACAAAAGGAATTCCAATAACGATAGATTGATCTTTACTTTGAAAAGTGTGAAAAGAGAGTTGTATTGAACTGATTAAATTTCACTCATAAGATTTTAAGTCAGTTGAGTTTAGGGAGAATTTGATAAAATAATTTCTGACATGATTATTTATTCTTCTCCTACAATTTTTTTTATAAAATGTTGACAGTCATTGTTATTCTTAAGTCAGATATATTTTATGATGAAAAATCATAATATTTTTTTTAGAAATCTTCCCTCATTTTCAATAAATTATTTGATAAGACTTTCAAATAGAGATAACCTACCATATTCTACCAAATGCTCACCAAGACCATACTGAGGTGGAGAATAGGTTAACATATTTTTACTTCATAATCTTAATTTATTCAAGGAATAATAAAAATTAGTTTCTTACTGGACTTTTGCTATTTTTAATAATGGGAATTATATTCTTGACAAATAAATCTGAACAGTTTTTAATCTCTATTTTACAGACCACCAAGTAAATTTGTAGGAAATTCAGTCATCCATGGTTTTTTATATTAAAAATCTGAACATCAGAATTCCAAACAATAATAAAATAAAAATAAAGAAAACCTGGGTATGCGTGTTAAATAAATCATTTGTATTTACAAACATATGTAGATGAATTCAAAACAGTTAAAATGGAGTAAAAATAGTCTTTAGTTGAGTCATAGTCTTTGGGTAGTTGCTCCACAGAAAAGCTGTGGGTTAGAAAAGACTTCGATTGTCACTGAAAAATCACTGACCATTGTTGCTGTTGCTGTTGTAGAGGATTCATTTGAAGTCACCAACACATGTTTCTTTCAGTATGTACTGGAGAGAAGGAAAACGCTATGTAGCCACATCTTCTTTTGTATCTGAATAGTTTGGAGACTGTTGCAACACTGCTGTTGAAAGTTGAAATCTGTGGGATTTTATGAAAAATTTTTCCTTGAAAGCAGGCACAAGAAAAATAGAATTTCAGTTTTCTGTCATTGGTCAAATATTTCACCTGGTGATGTTAATTTCTAACCAGCAGACACTTTGATTTAAATGGTGTGTATTATGGAATCTTTTTGGCATGTCTGTAATATTGTTTGTTATTGGGTAGAAAATAAAGCTTGGACAGGTTTTAATATGGTATGGATGTGGGTATGTAATAGGATTTATTTTTATACATTCACTTGTATGTACTCATATAAGCCTGCATAAAAATGTATACATTCACAAGCATACTTATATAAAGATAATTACATATGCATTAACATGTACAAATATGGATGTTATACAAATGACAAAGTGGGAACATTCTGAGTATCACAATTTGTCCTCAGAAAGGACATCATCATACTAAAGTAATGTTCTTATTGGTGGAATTATATATGTGTAGAGGGGAGAATTATATATGTTTGGGGGTGGGGAGATATAAATATCATGGTCAATAATAATTATGCACTGAGAGGAAGTGCCAAACATATAAGAATGATATATTTAAAATTTTGAGTTTTAAAATTTTCTCCTCAGTATATAATTATAACCAGTTTTTATGTTTATATGCCTCCTCCTCCATTTGGTGGATTCTCTGTCGTATTCGACGTATGAGGGTCAAGCAGCTCAGTTCCTAGGAACCAACAGCCCAGACACCAGTACATATGATTTGATTCTAGTGGTGAAGGCTTTGTGCAGATCCAACCACACTTTTTGAAGGGACGAATACAGAGACCTAGTGCACTACTTACCGCAAGGTCCCCAAACAACCCTCCAGAGATTTTGAATTCAGAGGTGTCCTTCTCCTAGATCAGTTGCCATCCAAGGCTATAGAACCCAGTCTGTTCTGCTATTTACCCATAGCTGGGGACAAAAGAAGAGGATTAATACCTTTCCCAAGGGTATTAGCACGTAAATTAATGTAATGAATTCGACTGTAATTTGAACTTGGCTCTCTGATTCCTCAATCTGAGCCACTATCCACTACTCCACCATGCTTCCCAGACTCCACCATGCCTCCATTTATACATATATAATTCCATCAGTAAGAACATTAGTTTAATCTGATGAAGTTCTTTTGGAAGATGAAACATGTTACACAGAATCTTTTAACTTTGTCATTCAATTGTTTATCATTGTTTTGATATACAGAAATTGATCTATTATATTCTCCTACACACAGATATAGATATAAATATGCAGAAGTATACACATTCATAAACATAGAAACATGCACACACAGTCATATGTACATAAACACTTTCACATGCATGTGTACATACATAATGCTACATATGTTTGGAAGCATACATATTCAGACATTTACAAACATACAATCACATATATGTGCTTTCAGGCATACATACACACACACTAAAATATATACCATTTCATAACACTGTGCCCCTATTAATGCTCTTGCTAAAACAGAGTTTAGCAAAAGGTCAAATATCAATTCCTTGCTAAGAATATAGAGAAGTCTCTTAATGTCTTCATTTCTCAAGCTCGCATGACACAAGACCTTAGCACATAGACATGTGTTTCTGTTGGACCATGTTGGACAGTGTTGGACAGTGTTGGACTGTGTTAGACCGTGTTGGACCGTGTTGGCCTGTGTTGGACCATGTTGGCCTGTGCTGGACCATGTTGTTTGAACTGAGGAGATGAAAAGTACAAAGTACTAATCAAATTCTAAACATCACTGAATGCAGTGTCATCAGGAAACAAGAATATATTGGAGAAAATGCTAAAACCTACAAAGATAAAGATAATTCTTGAAAATCGTATGCAGATTAATGAAAATTCTTAATCTCAGACTTTCAGAAAACTATTGGAATAGCACAGTTTTTTGTTCAGAGAATGTGAAAATTTCGGTATACCTATTTTTTGGGAAGAAAACAAAGTACCACCATTTCTTTGTCTATAGTGACCTTTGTCCATCACTTAGATCAGCTAGGGATTGTCCATCAATAGGATTGGTTGGGGATTGTTACTAATTTAGCTACTTTTCCAAGTTGCCATGTTAACAAGATATACAATCAGTGCAATGGCACATTTTTACTGGTAAACAATATTCTCTGTTTTTACTTGCTTCTTTTTCCAGACTTCATCTATTCTCTCAATTTTTACATCCCCTCACCAGCCCCAACCTAATCTTAATAATGTAAATCTTTAATTTATTCTGAGTTGTTATATGCAAAAGTTAAAGTTACATTAATACTATTTTAGTTTTTGCATTGATTTCCCATGTGCATTTACACATTTTACTCTCAATATTAACAATTAAAAAAACAAAACAAAAAAAAATGAAACAAAGAAACCAAAGCAAAAAACCACAACAAAAGACAAAAACAAAAAATATAAAAATAAAAAAGTAAAACAAAAAACAAAAGAAAACAAAACAAAATAAAAAACAAACAATAATACAAAACAAAAAACAAAACAAAAAGAAATAAAAAACAAAACAAAGCAAAAAACAAACAATAAACAAAACAATAAAATCAAAACAAAATAAAACAATAAAACTAAAGCAATAAAACAAAAAAAAACAAAGCAAAAAACAAAAACAAAACAAAACAAAACAAAAACAAAACAATAAAAGCTAAAACAAAAACTAACAATGGTATTTGTTTATTTTACATTTACATTAAAAAGTATGAAACTGTTTTTTGTTTCTTACATAATGTCTCTTGCATTTCTAATTTCTTAGACTTTTTGTTAGAATTTCTAGACACAGTTGGTGATCCATAAGATTATATTACATTGAAACTGGAATATTGATAAACAATGACTCTCCAATGCATGTATGGCATTCTTTTTTTAGGAGAAATAGAAATTCTAAATATCAAACTCAAATAACTGTGTGCATCTACATGTGTATGTGCCTGTCTGCACTTGTGTGTGTGCACTTATGTGCATGTGTGTGAGATCATACATTATGTCAGTTTTTACTATATACAAATCAATTTTTTCCCACAGTGTTGTTCCAAACTGAATTTTAAGCAAATCTTATCCCACATAATGCCCCCAAATGAAGAAGACAACTCATAGTTGTTAGCATAACACAAAGGTTTGCAGGTTTTGTCTCACAATCAATTTTCACTTGTACACATCTTCCCCATATCTTTACTAAAAAAGGGAATTGTCTGGTGGCTGAGGTAGTTGTATATATTCTCCATTAAAGCCAGTGATTGGTGTTCTTTTTACTTATTTTCAACATAGCTAGCCTCTTCCCATTTGGTAGCTTCATTTGAAAAAAATCAAGATTTGGGAATGAAGAGCTCTTCATTTTCAAAACTTTTTTTTTTTCAAAAAATTAGGGAGTATAAACCACAAAAAATATCTGTTCTGCAGAGATACTGCTGTTGCTAATAATAATAATAATAATAATAATAGTTTATTTTATTTGTTCGAGCTAGCTTGTGCATTCATGAGTCTATCATGCTAACCATCACAGGTCAAAAGGTCATTAGGCTGGCATTCTGTGTTATAACATAGCTGTACAATGGAGGTGGTTGCTTGTCTTGCATCATGGCTAGTAGATCCCTCACAATTTCTTGCTTTGCTCACCAGCAGTGTCCTGTAAAGCACATTCTGCATTTGTCTAAGATTGTAGAAATATCAGCGATGTGTCCATAGAGCTGTGATTTAGTTGGATGTTGTTCCCAAAAGATGAATTATTGCAATCTACATTTTGATTGTTTGAATAGTATACAATTTTTCTTAAATTCCCTCATTTAGATTTTATAATTTATCTTGTCGGTAGTTAAGAACTTTACTTTCATTTCTAATTGTCTTTAACTTCACTGGTGATTGTCATGGTCCCATTTCCTCTAACCCTACATAAGTCATCTAGATCTACATTTGAAATAAAAGTAAATCCTTATTTATATCAGGTCATCCCATAAGTTCTGTCCGAATTTTGAATAAAGAAAACAAGTAACCAAATGTTACATTTAATTACAGATTCAATCAACAATGTATTTTCCCTGATTATCTATGACTTCCTTTCTTCTATTAACAAGCTTACTAATTCCATTACTGAAAAATTCTTTTGGCTTTGATTAAAAAAACTCACAAATGTCAGTTTTAACCTCTTCCTGTGTTACAAAAGCTGTTTCTTCCAAATGATTCTGTAAAGTACGAAACAAATGGTAGTCTGAAGGAGCAAGATCGGGAGAATAAGGTGGATGAGGAATTTTCGCCTAACCAAGTTCTTCGATCTTTTGTGACGTGATTTTTACTGTGTGTGGTTGCGCATTGTCCTGATGAAACATCACCCGTTTTCGATATACTACAGGAAGTCTTTTTTTCCTCAAAGCTTGGTTCAAACGCTCTAATTGCTGACAGTATATTTGAGCATTAATTGTTGAATTAGGTGGTAAGAATTCAAAGTGGATTATTCCTTGGCAATCCCACCAGATTGAAAGAAGAACTTTTTGCCCATGAAGTTCCCTTCTCGGCTGTGGCTGGGGTCCTTTCCCGTTACCAAGCCACTGTCTATGACGCTTAACATTTCGATAAAAGATCCATTTTTCGTCGCCAGTCACAAGTCTATCCAAAAAAGTTGAAACAAGTTGGCGAGAATGGAGAGAAGAGCAGATGTCAACTCGGGATTTGAGGTTGTTTTCAGACAATTCATGAGTCACCCATTTTCCAAGTTTAGGAACTTTTCCAAGTTGTTGAAGATGACGATGAACTGTTGTATGGTTTGAACTGAGAACCACTGCCAATTCCTCAACTGATAAAGCAGGATTTTCTTCAATGGCTGCTTCAAGAAGCTTTTCATCAAACTCAACTTGACGTCCGGTTCGATCTTCATCTTCAAGGGTGAAACTCCACCTCTGAATTTTGCAAACCATCTTCTGCATGTTCTTTC
This sequence comes from Acanthosepion esculentum, assembly GCA_964036315.1. Lineage (NCBI taxonomy): Eukaryota > Metazoa > Mollusca > Cephalopoda > Sepiida > Sepiidae > Acanthosepion > Acanthosepion esculentum. The sequence continues at coordinate 125,320,203 of OZ038488.1, forward strand.
ATTCACACATTCCTTTCCATAAACTGAGTGAATGTTTCTAGCCACTTCGGCTGCTGAGTTTCCTTTCTTGAACTCATAAAGCATTATGTGCCTCAAATGATTCTTGGGTACTTACATGCTAGCAGGGTTTTAATCAAACAAAATTTAATTTTATTGTTCTCTGAAATAAAATTTGATCAGTCTAAATGCATCTAAACATAAAAATAATGTTCAGCTTCATTAGACATTGTAAAATACTCTTTAAATTTTTGTTCATTTTAACAAAAAGTTAAAATTTGGACAGAACTTATGGGATGACCTAATACATTTTTAATGTTGGCTAGTTTTTTTTTTAATTGCAAAATTAGAAATATGGAACTCTTTAAAATCTTTAAGAAGAGGGAACAGGCCTATTCTCCTTCCATACTCTCACCTGTTCGACTTCTCTCACTGGGCATGCCTGTGCCAGCCCCTCTCCCTGCTTTATTTTAATAGTCTTATTGGCAGTATTGGTTAACAGTAAGGGAACGGTCACTGACCTCTTCACCAATGAATCACACACGGTTATTACCCCCTTCACTATTATCATACCTATCAGTAGGGACCACTTGGTACAGGTTACTGTTCAGCACTCCTGTTATAATCTTCCCAGATACAGTAGTCCTAGGGGGAAGCTTTATATCTGTCTGGGCCACCACTGGCAATTGTTCATAATTATCCTCTCCCTATCCCTACCCCGTCCAATGTTAGGGTGGCGGGGTCAAACGGATCTGTACCTTATTCTGCCCAAGCCAGTCACTCACCAAAATTAGCTCACCACACAAGTCAGGTGCTACATAAACCTTAAGTTTACCTCTGGTTCTTGCCAACTGGAAAGGTAGCCACGTCATACCCTCTATCCTCATCCTGCTACTATCAGCCTGACTTATTAGTAGAACGAGAGGACTAAGCTTCGTTTTCAGTCCCAACTGTCTAAACACTTGGAGCTAACCAGTGACACTGAAGCTCAAGTATTGACAAGGGCCTTCACCTTCTTGTCTCCCAGCAACACATTACAGGTGAAGTCTGGCCCTTCCTTCAGAAAACGGTATACTTGTGCCTTTCTCCTTCCCGTATGTTCTCTCCCTTCCTCTCGCTTTCTCGACAACCGAGACGTGGGAGTCGGTGACAGGAGTTCACCTTTTTCTAGGGGCTCCAATTTCTGTCTAGGGACCCTCCTGGGTGGGGTAGAGCTTGGATGACTCTCTTTTCTCGGACTAGCAAACCATTTCTCCCCTCCATTCGAGTTAAGGTTGTTCCGTTCGGTGTGGTCCATCTTTCTCCTGCGAGAACAGATTCGTCTCAGGTGATTCGCTCATCCACAGCGCCAACACCTTCGCTCCTTACAACTGGCCGAAAAGTGCCCGACCACACCACATGTCCAGCATCTCAGAGGTCTTACTTGTACTGGGGCCACCCTGCCTCTTAGTTTTTCACGGGTGACCCATCGGCGTTTCCCGGACCCTATTCCTTCTCGGTAGGGGGCACCAGCGTATTAACTCCATTTATCCCCAGTTTACGGTCTCCCTCTGCCGTACACCACTGAGCCTTGTGCCCGAACTCGTCACAAGTAGTGCAGTCCGGCCCCAAAGAGCTTGGGTCGCCTCCATAGTTTGTCGGACAGTCGCGGGCCCAATGCCCACCATACTTGCAAGTCCAGCACACCAGCCCATATCGGCCCTGTGTGGGCTTGTGAAACCCATAACGCAGATCCCAGGCTCTCCTACAGGGAACTGCATCAGCCTTCCAGTCCTCTTCCACCTCTTCTTTCGGGTCCCGTATCTGGATCCGCTCCCGGTACTTCTTTTTCATCACTACTTTGCACCCCCCGGGGTTCCTACCTACACCCCCTCTTATTCTATCCTAGAGTCGTTCACTGGTCCGAGCCGCCTCTGTGACTGCGGCCAGGCTGACCGCCCCCCCTTCAGAAAATCGCCCCTCAGGTCCCTGTCACTCAGCCCGCCCACATACACATCGCCCAATAAGGCCTGAATAGGACCACTGTCCCAAGTCGCCAACTCCAGAAAAGCTAACGCCGCTAAACCCGCGATTCTTTCCCCAATTCCTCATTAGTCTCTCCTTCTTGTTGCTGCAGCCGGAATAATTTTCTGACTGCCTCAATGGCCGTACGCTCACTTGCGTATTGCCGCACCAGAGAAGATTTAAGATCCGTCCACGTCAGGGCCGGGTTTTCTTGTAGCACCCCCCTATGAACTTGGACATCTGCCCCGCTGCGGCGTCGTAAGGTAGGAGCACCATTTCTTGGGCCGAGAGGCCATAGATCACCTGCTTCTCCTGAATGGACAGAATCCATTCGTGCAGGTCCGAAGGGTTTCCTTTATAAGTAGGTAGCTTCATGCTACCTATCAGCCTCCTGAAACCCATCGATATTTCGGGGACTCCCACGCCCCCAAGGTCATCTGTGGCGTCAGATCCTGCTACGCTCATCCTAGCGTCTTGTCAACTACCACTTTCCCACGAGAAGAGAGACCAACGACAGAACGAAAGGAAAAATACTTAACACGGTGGTGGCGCTTCAACTGCGTACAAAGTCGACAAAGTCAAAACAAGATCAACAATATTACTGGCAGACCTAAGTGCAATGAGCGAACAAAGGAAACCAAAAAGTGACTTACCTGAAGTCCGCCGCTTCGTGTTTTGTTTCTTTTTCCTCCTTCTTTTGCTTCCTTCTCTTTTCCTCCTTATGTCTCTTTTAGACCAATATAGTCCGAAGACTAGAGTCTTTTCTGTTCTTATTCGGTCCCGACTGGACAAAACAAATCCAACCTTCTCTCCTCTTTCAGACGGCCGTGTTCATTCCCACGGATCTATCCTGGTCACGGCCACTAGTCTAACATTTTCGCCCCAGCCCCTCAACCTCCGGCGTCTTACTCTCTGGATTGAGGTGTCTAATCGGTCCTAACCGAATTTAAGGGAGTGTCCATAGGTCCCCTGAGCATCCGTAGATTATTCGACCGGTCTGGTCGCTTAATCCTGCTTCCTGCCCACGTTGTGATTTGTTTGATCCAGAAAGCAGAAGTGATGTCCGTCCATTCACGGTCGACTGAAGATGTAGACACGGCTGGGGAGTCTGCGTTAAGAAATTTAGAATGCAGCAAAAAAATTAATATCTACAGAAAGCAGGACAAACAACTATTCAATGGTTGAATTGTTAATGTCTTTTAATAGCAGAAAAGAATAGTAGAGAAAAGAAACGGGTTACAGAAAAGAAAAGTATTTAACGTAAAAACTCATACACTGGATTCTAGACAGAGAGAGAGAGAGTGTGTATGTGATTACTTGTTGTTAAATCGATATATGACTCTTGCGATGGAGGGATAAAGATTTCTGTGCGGGGCTTAAAGTTATAGTGGCGTTTCTCCAATTCTCTCTTCTCTCTTCAAGAATTTTCTTCAGTCTCTTGTATATGAACGATGATCAGCAAAACAAAAGAAAATACTTCGTGCAATTTCGTTAAAGGAGAGACGTGGCTTCATTTTAACCCTTTTTGATTACTGTAGCTTGTTTGAAGTTTCCGTTCCCAGTGGTAGTAATCGTAGTAGCAGTAGTAGTCTTAGATGTTGGAGGTAGTAATTCGCTTCTGCGTACTTATATCAACAGCACATGTTAGCGGGCGTTTTGTTCCAATCTCTGATGTCACTTTCTTACTTCTTCGATCCTCCAACTCAACTTTGCTCACTTTCAATCTCCGACATCTCTCCACCCAGCTCGACTGCCCTCGAAGACAGACGAGCCCAAAACTCTCTTTTACAGCATAACTACGCATTTATATAGATAAACCCGGCTGATTATAACTGACTCTCGCCCCTACTACTTCGCACGCGATTATCACGGGGTTCTGACTGCTTCAACCAAAATCATGTGAATTCCAAATTCTTTCTAGCTTACTCAGCTCTATTTCAATTTTTAATCGATAAAAATTATTTCGACCATTTACATTGTCTTCTGATGACCCAGATTCAATGGGTACAACTTCTGCCCTATATCAGATTTCCCCATCAGTAAACAAAATGCTCTGATTTAATTTCGCTATCCAAAGCTACTCCAATTTCACTAAAAAATATATATACGTGTGTGTTTCTGTTATGGTCCAAGTTCCTTGTACCACGGTGATGGTCCAAGGTAGAACCAATGAAGAATAACTCGAACACAGGTATGGAATAACACAGATATATTACAAACAGAAATATGTACAAAGAAGTAGAAGTATTAGTAATGAATATCAGATTTGGTTAGAGTGAACTATGTTGTCTGGACAAGTATCACCATTCCAATGTTCTTACAGTAATCGACTGACGCGACTCTGTCTCTGACTCTGAACTCTGTCTCAGACTCTGACTGACTCTGAACTCTGACTCTGCCCTTCCTCTTGAGGAGCAGTATTTATGATGTCCAGAATAGTCCATTATTATTATGGGTAAGTTCCCATAATAGTTTTTTCGGACTCTCTCTCTGTCAAACAGTACATAGTCACCAGTTATTCCCCTTGTTTACTTTCTGGTCCTGATTAAATGGCTTCTCCCCAGAGAAGAGCCAAATCATGCATATTTTCCTGGTGTGCTTGATCATATCACAAGTGGGATTTGATCATATCACAATTTTTTCTGGGTTTTGTTGGACATGAACTATCCTCTTCTCTTCAAATAAGATTTGTATGTGAAGTGCTCACGCACATTGCCTCTCATAATAAGCTTCCCACCTACTTTGAGCTGCTTGATAATGGCACCAAAATTTAATTTGCACCAAAATTTACATGCACATGCTCCAAGTTAGTGGAATGGCCAAGGCCGACTGCATTTCCCAACTCCCATCGATAGTGGAAATAATCGATTTTTTCATGCTTCTACGATAGTTTTCATGTTGTTTGCGGCCATTTTCTACTGGCCAGAGTGAGAGCCAGGATAGGCAGGAAGATTCTATTGGCCAGTGTGAGAGCCAACAGATAGATGACTGACACGAATGTTAACTAGCATGCTAGCATGCAAAAAAAATCGATAGCTGCATTCGTCACAAGTGGGAAAAATTTAAATCTGCATGGCACTTTACTCCAATTGGCTCATTCGCTGGCTTAAACTCAACGTTGATTCTGATTCCACAGAACAGGGTTGGGTGTGAAAAAGTATTTGTGGTTAATATTCTTTTTTCATTCGGTTTTTCCAGTTACGAGTCCTTTTTTAAAGCTGATCGTTTTGTGTTCATTTTGTTTAGTTCTTTTTTCGTAACAGATTTAATGTTTAGTATAGAGCTTAGAAAAAATTCCCAGTGTCAGATAGGCAAGAAGTAAGGCATGTAGCAACATCAGCACGGCAAAGAGAACTCCTTTAAAGGCAAGGAAGGGCAAAAATATTTTAAGTCAAGTGATAGCGATTGCTGTATGAGTCGTACGATTTTTGAATCAAGCACGGGCAACGCCGGGCCATGCTGCTAGTTAGACTATAAAATGATGTTTTTGGACATCCAAATTTATGTGTATATATTAACTGTGTAGCTTTATCAACCTAATTATTTCTATATCTCTGCACTAATGTTGTTCTCACAAGAACTAAAACCACGAATCAAACTTCTCAGTGATAGTCATGATTGTTTAACAAGATGGTAGCCATCATATTATGGATGGATGTGAATGTGTTCATATTTATTGATCTATCTCTGCTCATATCTATCTCAATCTGATCCCTTCCATCTATGTATCCATTCTTCTTTTATGTGCTGTCTCCCTTCATAATGTGGATGATCATGGCTCTCCACAACTTCTTATCCTTCTTAGAGCAATGTTTGTCTTTTTACTATCTCTCCCTGTCAATGTTCTGCCATCCATTTGCACAAGTTTGTTAGATACGAAGTTACTCAATGTTTCCCTCTTGCCTTCAATTATGTCCCGTGAATGTCAAATTTACCAAGCCTGCTATACATCTTATAAATTTGTGTCCAATAAATTTCAACTGACTCATTCTGATTCTAAGTATAATAGTCCCTTTTCTTTCCTGAAACTTTTCTCATTGCTCAGATATTTTGTCCATGGTATTCTCAGCATCCTTCTGTAGAATCAGATCTCTGTTGCTTCAAGTTTCTTTTTCATCTGTGAGGAAATTGTCCAGCATTTTCTCCCATGTTGGAGGATTGATTAATTCCATGGCAGTCCGGCTCTCTTTCCTTTCGTTTCTAATGGAGCTTTGTTTATTAATAGAGTTTGGATTTGTTTCAAACTCTGTCTCTCTCCTATCCGTATATAGATTTGTTTGATTAGATATGAGCAAGGTTTCAAGTCGCATTTTTCCAAAAAGAACGAAAAAAGTAAAAACAAATACTCTAATGTCAGAATATTACATCATCATCCGCAGCAGCAACAACAGCAGCAGCAACCTCATTATCATTCTCCTCCTCCTCATCATCATCATCAGCAGCAACAACAGCAGCAGCGACAACATTATCCTCTTCATCATCATCATCATCATTATAATCATCATCAGCAGCAGCAACATCAGCAGCATTCCTGAAGCTGTAAATAGTGATTTTCCAGCATGTTATGAATATATTTGTTTGATGAATAAATGAGAGGCAGAAAGATATAGAGAGAAATAGCGAGAGAGTGATAGATATAGATAGATAGTGAGAGTTAGAGAGAGAGAGAGAGAGAGAGGGAGAGAGAGACAGAGAGAAATGAAACTGAATTATCTAATAATGAATATCTCTTGAGACACATTTTGTCAAAAATATTTGAAAAGTATACAACACCATGGTTGAAGGGAAATTAATTTAATTATTTTTCTGCTTATATATCTTGCGATATTTATGCAACTATGTCTCCTTCTGTTTGAAAAACATATTTTTCATCAAATTAATTACAGTTTCTCTTGGTTTATTTTTCAACGCAAGTCTGGCATTGATTTCAGATGCTTTTTTGTTTTTTTAATTTTCTCAGTTTTTTTATTAAATCTTGGGAAATCCAATTGCAATATGTAATTTCCATGTTTGCTGTTACAACCACCGATAGTAACTCCTGGTTAGTTTTTTGTAGTTCTCTTAGAAATGTCTGCCTGTGCACGTGGTTAGAGGAATTAATATTAATGTTTAGTTTGTTTGATGTTTTTAAGTTCGTTATAGAATACTATGTGTGTATAGAGGATATTAAATATACTTTAAAGTTGTTATTATTTCTATTTTGTATCTGTGTGGCTGTTTGCGATAATAGTTGAGGGAACATGAGTCTCTTTCCCCTGGCTATAAATACTGGCTGACCCTTCTCTCTCTCCCTCTTTTTCGACTTAGGCCTTGGGACGCCACGGTGCGTGAAGACGAGGTAAAATCTCTCTTTTTCCACTGTGACCTCTCACAGATACAGCGTTTCCGAAATTCTGGGAACACGCTAAGAACAATACACGTACGTACGAACACTCACAACACACACACATAATTTCTCCATACAAACACTATGTAACTGTTCATGTCTTTGTTTAACTTGTTATTAATATATATTTGGTTACCCATATATATCGGTCTTGTTTGTTTTCTTTTTCTTCTTTGGACTTAAAGTCCAACATTCTCATGTAGCTGGACCGGCTAGCAGGAAATTTTAACCTTCTGATATCTCTTCACATCATAACCCGTACGGCCAGCTACAATTGTATGAACATTTCCTCTTCATGAAAATTCGTTAAAACTACGGATTTTAAAAATTTCTGCTTTATTTTCCTGAACGAGGTACTGAAATAACTACAAGCATGTAAATTTGTGAATAAATTCCTTATCTTGTCTAGTGTTTCCTCGTCATTATTATCCTTCATTAATCTTCTTGGCGTGGACAAACCTGGACATTAACCTCTAAGACCCACTCTACTATAGATATAAAGGGTGAGTGGAGAGATACAATGCCATAAAATCAAAGATAAAAAGATTCTAGGGTATTGGAATTGTCAAATTTTCACTTCATAGTCTTAAAGAAGACTTCTCTCACATTTCACCGACAAACTGAAAGAAAATTCTTACATAGAGCCTTTGCTTTAAATACTTTGACATCACTTCAGCATATAAAAGTAAGTGATTTTCTTCTTCATTTTTAGGATCCTAGTCAGCGTGTATTTTTCTACCTAGAGTTTAAATTTGAATAAAATAATCTTTATATAATAAAGTTTAGAACTAATACAAATTACTATTAAATTTTCAATAGCATCTTACAGGTACGCAACGATATAAAAATGGATGACAGAAACGAAAAGAGAAAGATCAAATGGCAGCATCAGTAGACAAACCTTCGAATGTATGCATTGCATTGCGTGTATTTCTTGATACAATAGTGACTGTGTTGAAAGAACGTACAGTTAACTAAAACCTATAAATAATTATCTGTCATCTACAATGAGAGATGAAAGGTTATCCAGGTTAACAATAATTTCCATTGAAAATGAATGTACTCGATTCCTTCACTGTGATGAAGTCGTCAATACATTTGCTCATGCTTCGTCTCGAAAAAACACTATTTTTTTACCCATAATGTTGAATGTGTTAAAAGTATTCAATTTTTTAACGTGAAGTCTCGAGCTGATGTTAAAATTGCCGTAAAATATTGATTTCTTTAAGATGGAATTTATGATTTGCATTTAGATACATTGTATTTATTTTCAATTTTTCTTGTTAATTGTTCACTTATATTGCATCAGATTCATTATTGTACATAATTAGATTACAATAACGTTTGTATTTTATATGAATATGACCTTATGAAAATTGAGATGTAGTAGAGTGGTGGGTGCGTATTCGGGGGCGATAGGGGCATGAGACCCTTACACCGGCTCTTGTAGTGGACCGTGGGGTGAAGATGTGAAGAGATATCAGAAGGTTAAAATTTCCTGCTAGCCGGTCCAGCTACATGAGAATGTTGGACTTTAATTAAGTCCAAAGAAAAAAAACAAGACCGATATATATATATGGGTAACCAAATATATATTAATAACAAGTTAAACAAAGACATGGACATTTACATAGTGTATGTGTGCAGAAATTATGTGTGTGTGTTGTAGTGAGTGTTCGTACGTACGTGTATTGTTCTTAGCGTGTTCCCAGAATATGGGAAACGCTGTATCTGTGAGAGGTCACATATTGGTGTTCGTTGAAAAGATAAGTTTACCCAAGTCCCAAGTTAAAAAGACAGAAGGAGGCGAAGGGTCAGCCAGTATTTATAGCCAGGGGAGAGAGACCCCTGTTGAAGGATTAAGGAACTGAGGAGGAGCTAACTCCAACACCCTGCTTATATGAATATATCAGGTGCAAATTATTAGTTTAGAGTGTTTTTAAAAATTTTATTTTCTATCTTTAATAAATTCAATTGGAGTGAAAGGTGAACCCATAGCGACGCCATCCATTTGTGTGGATATGGTGCTTAAGTGGTTGTAAAAGGAAATTTGTGTGGTCCAGACAAGTGGAAGTTTCTCGATAGCTATTGATTTTATTTATGGAAGGATAAAAGACGCATGTTTTATAAATGTCGTTAATTATAATCTCCGTTGTTTTGCTGACAGGACGCTGGTAAATAAATGTTCAGCGTCTGATGACACTAATACGGCATCTTTTGATTTCATGTTCCGAGAATTTGTATTTGGAATTTATGCTGTTATGTAGAAAGTACAGTTCATTGATTTGATTCATTGTTTTGGAAATATGGCAGATAAGTGTAAGAATTTGTGAAGAACATTGCTTTTAGAAGGGATCCAGGTTTGATTTTCCGTAAATTTCGTATTCGCAAATCATTTTCAAAGATCTTATTTTATTAGCAGTAATAAGTTTAGTTAAATTGCTATATGGGAATAAAGTGTCGCTAAACGGAGATTCACTGATTTAGTAAGTCCACGAAAAGAGGTACCGATGGAAATATTGTTTGCCATGTTTGACGTACCCACGCCACGAGAGATTAGTGAACCAAGGAGGTACAGTAAAAGAAAAAGAACAGCAACGGAACATTTGAATATTGAAGCCAAATTAAAGAGGAAGTGGAGGTGTTATATAGGAATAAAGTGTCGCTACCGACACTGGAGTTTGAACACAGATCGCCAGAGAGCAAACACAAGCGATCCCATTTTGAAGATGTAGATCACCTGATAGTAAAGGAAATGTATATATGGGAATTAGCGTGGCGTCTAATTGATTACTATTTCTACACTATCCTGTATTACTATACGGATCGTGATTCTCTTCTCTACGCTATTCTCTATACTGACCACCTACAGATTACCATTCGATGGTTACTTTTCGAGCGAGTATTATCGAGCAAGTACTGATAGTGTGTGTGTTATTCGAAGGCGTCTGACACCAGTATTGTTCAACGGTGTTACCATAGTTGTATCTGTGAAATACAAAGTCTCTACTACAACGAGCATTACGTAAGTGACAACGTGTATTCGTTGACATTACCAAAAGTGGTAACGAGTGTTAGTTGACATCACAAAATAAACATAAAAATTTCATTTCCCTACCAAATCTAAGTTCTTGTGTCAAACGCAAAAACTTAGTAGGAATAGAAAGTCATAATAGATGCATATCGCAAAATAAGACTCAACCACTGCGTAAAATTTTAAAAGGAAAACACATTTATTACACAATTACGAAAATGTACAAATATAAAGTTTGCACAAAAAATCCTTTTGTGCGCTTATCAAGGCAGGATAACAATTTCTGATAAAAAGATTACCATCGAAAAATGGAAAAAATACATTTTGGAAAAAGACAAAAAAAGAAAAGAAAATACAAGAAGACAGAAAAACCACATTTGAGAAAAAACGAAAACACATACTTTTACTTGCCCCAGAAGCGTATCTGAGACATAGTAATTTTTGAAAATTCCTTTTTAAAATCACACTGTACGTGTTTGGGAAAATTTCCTTATATTCTTTTTCGTTCTTTATTGTCAAACCGTAGGAGAATTTTTACTTGAACTTGAAAATTCTTTAGTCTCTCTGCAGCTGGCTGGTAACTGGTGCCTTCTTAATGCTCTCTTTTTTGGTTTGCTTTGGCTTATTTTACGGCATATAAACCTCAATGGCTTATTTAATGCCGACACTATTTTTACAATAAATTCATATGAATAGAATATATATTCTTTGTAAGGAAACAGTTTATAGATCCGGTTTCATTGATATATTTTTGCAAAGAGGTTTGTTGTCGAGAGTCTGCTTTTATTGATGTATTCTTTTTAGTTTGGTTTGGTTTGGTTTGTTTTACGGCATATCAAGCACAATGGATTTAATGCCGACAATTTTTATTGGTGGTAATATTTTTTTTCAAAAAATGTATTGCTGGTAATAATTTTTCCTTCAAAAATCTGTTTCTGGTAATATTTTTCCTTTATAATGTATCGCTGGTAATATTTTTTCAAAAAAAGTATGGCATGTAATTTTTTTTTCCAAAAAAGTATAGTTTGTTTTGTTTTATGGCATTTCAACTTCAATGGGTTATTTAAAGCTGACAAGATTTTTTATTGCTGGTAATTTTTTTTCTCAAAAATGTCATTTTAAAAAAATATATAGCTGATATTTTTTTGTTTTTTCAAAAATGTATTACTGGTAATAATTTTTCTTCAAAAATTTATTGCTGGGAATAATTTTTCCAATGTATTTCTGGTTTGGTTTGTTTTTTGTTTTACGGCATATCGACCGTAATCGGTTAATTAATGCCGACAAATTTTCATTGTTGGTAATATTTGTTTCAAAAAATCTATTTCTGGTAATATTTTTTCCTTCAAAAAATTTTTTTGGTAATATTTTTTCCTTCAAAAATCTATTTCTGGTAATAATTTTCCTTCACTGGTAATATTTGTTTTTCAAAAATGTATAGCTGGTAATATTCTTTTTTAAAAATGTATTGCAGGTAATAATTTTTTATAAAGTATTTCTGGTATTAAAATCTATTTTTAACTTTCATAGTGTTTTGACCCCTGTTTGGGGGTTAACTATTTGTCCATAGCTGGGACCCTAACAGGTGCTACCACCCTGGATCAGGGTGGACCTAGGAACATCAGCAATTAAGATGTTCCAGGCTCCCCAAAACCTTCTGATCAGAGGCCTTGTGTTGGACATAGTTTGTCGTCTTACCCAGAGTGCGGATGTAGTTTATCGTCATACCCAGGAAGGTCTCTTCTTGATGTCAAAAACCTTTTTAATGCTTACTTGCCTTTTCCCCTTGCTGTCAAAAGGTCTTCTCTTCTACTGACCTACTGAGATCTTATTCATTTAGAAATTTAGGTTTACAGAAGACGCCATCCATGGCCATTTTCACAAGGGCATGAGACCACGGCTCTCATTGGCCACAAACTACGAAAAAACAATTTTCCATAAACTTGAAATGTCTCCTTCACAATTTGGTCAGTTTTCAACTGATGAGCCGAAAAAGATATACAAATGTAACCATGTTTTACATACACTCTCTGGCCTTCATAAAAATACATTTCTCTCAAAAGAACGTGTATTTAAAAAAACAACCTAGACGATAAATATTTATTCAATGCTAACATTTTTAAAGTAGTAAAAATAAAAATTTTATATATAATCTAATAAGTGTTGTATAGTTTTTGTTTATTTTTTTATATTGTTTAAGTTGGTTGTAAATTTTTCTTCGTAGTCTTTTTTGTTTAGTTTGACATAAGTATTGTTTTGTTTGACGATTCTAAGTGTTGTAAATGTTGTCTACGAATTCGTTTTCCCATTTGGAAAATATCTCATAATAATAATTCAAACAAAAGATCACTGGTTACACAGTCACCAGATTGTCGCACCAGTTAACTTACGATTTATCTGATAATCACTCAATTAAATTGCATATCACCAACCAAAACAACAAGAAATCCGATAAATACTTATCAATAATACAAAAATGCTATAAAAACATAAACTATTAAAACGACAGTTTGGGAGTCGTGATATGTTGTTAGTGCATAAATCTAATTTAGGTAACTGTGATTATTACAAGTTTTTTCCGGGTGCAGTCCAAAATAAGACAATCTTGAAACTATACTTTGAAAACGACGTAATAGTGCATTTAAAATTAAACGAGTTAATTTTTGAATGAAACTAAAAAGACACAGATTTTTTTAATAACGAATAACCCATTTATACGCTGTGTAGAATGTTGAATAAAACCCTTGAGAAGAAGGGAAAAGTTCACTTACACACATTGAGGTGTGTTTAATACCCCCCCCTTTTTATATCTTTGGTATTTAGAGTTTCCAGGTAGCAGATGCTGGTTCAAAAATGAAATCCTTCAAAAATGTGAGGGAAGCGCTGTTAGTGGTCAAATAATAGTATGAATTTTATTTTCGCATATTTTAAAACGTTGCCGGAAGTGCCACTCGGAGCATATGCGTAAACGTGTGATTTTGGTCATTCGACTCCTGACTTTGAGACGGTAACATCCGGTTGACCCGACAATACCTACTGCCCAAGATTGTTAATGGAAAGGAACATAGTTTTTAAAATATTTAGGCCACAAAACTCTTCTTCCAGATTTCGTGGAACGCAGTGCTGTGTTTTGTGGAGTGATTTCACTTCCGCCTGTTGTGTTTGTGGGTGAGATGCAATTGTGAAATTGTCATATCTTTTGAGGTAATGTAAGCTGGTTTGATTCTGTCAATGGATATATAGTTTCTCCCTTATTATTGCGCAGAATTGTAAAATATGTATCCGCTCTGTTAAAAACGACGTAGGGAACCCCCATCATAACATGGCGCTAATGGTTTCTTGACGAAATCGTTGCGTAAAAAACGTTTTCGCAATTGTACAAGTCTTTTGGAAGATAAATTTGTGTAGCCACTTGTCTGGTTGGTGAAATTTGCAATCGTGACATTTTTTACGTTAATTCTTGTGCAAATATTGTTGACGGTTCAAAGTTATTGTTATTTTCAAAAAATTATCCCGGTAAGGCCAATCGTTGCTAAAACCATTTATGCCGGAGTACAAATCTTGTTTTATAGTGTTCCGTATTGATAATAAAATCAGTGTCAAGTTTTCTACCCAATCGTTTTGGTTATCCTTAGCTGCTAATGCAGTTTTTAACTGACGATGAAACCTCTTAGTCTTCAGCATACCATTTGCGCAAGGATAGTATGCTGTTGACTTGATATGGTGTATGCCTAGAACTCTTGTGAAGTCCTGAAATACATTAGACTAAAACTGAGGACCACGATCTGTCGTGATCGTGGTTGGCATACCAAATTGTGAAATCCATTTGTCGAAGAATAACGACCTTCTTTTCTGTAGGGCTATCTTCGATTAGATATGCCGTCAGCCAACATGAGTAGCGGTCGACATGTTATATTAAACGTTTAGTAGCGAGAGAAAGAAACAACGAGGATTACTGTTTATTGTTGGCATGTCGTACAGGTCTAATTGCAACGGAGCATAAGAGACAGCAATGACGATGTATTGATAACCTCTTAATTGCGTAAGAGGCCCAACCTAGTGTGTCTACCGATTTTATGACGTTGGCAAGTTAGACAATTTTTAGCCCAGTCCCGTATGTCCGTCGTAACCCTATCAAATCTCCACAATATAGACACACCCTATAAACTCCTCCCAACACATAAAAATATTATTTGATAAAAGCTAATGTAATTTTTTTAAAAGATTTGGTTTCCTAAGAATTCTGATAGTATTAAAGGTGAACCCATAGTGACGCCATCAATTTGCGTGAATATATTTCTCACGAGATCGTAAAAGCGAACTTGTGCGGTATAGATTGGTAGCAGTTTCCTGAATGTTGTTGGTTTTATTTTTAGAGCTGGAAATAATAGACATTTATAAACATTGTTAATTATGATCAGTTGTTTCACTGACAGGTACATTGGTAAATAAATTTTCAGTGTCTAATGACGCTAATACGCCATTTTTTTTGGTTTATTGCTTTTCAGACATTGTATGAAGTCGTATGTGGATATTATGTTATATTTAGAAGGCAAGTACGGTTTATTGATTTGTTTTGCAAATAAATAGATGTCAGAATTTGTGAGATAGTATGGCTCCAGGTTTGTGGGGTTTTATTTTTTCTTATTTTTGGGTTGTATTCACCAATGATTTTGTCGAGTTTTAAAAAATCCCGTTTCTGCATTATATTTGCTTGCCTTTAAGGTCGTCATCGGCGGGGTTTCTGCGTATTAAAACAATTGTTTTATCGTTTTTAGGTGGCTCTTGATTTTTGATTTTGTAGTCTTTTTTGCTTAATGTGACGAGTCTCATAATACTTTTGCTTTAAGGCCTAGGTTAGTATTTAACTCGCTACTAACCTAGACGTTAATAAAAATTATTATTGTTTGTGGCAATTGCATTTGTTCTTCATAACTGCAATTTTTAGTCATTATGTTTAGTTGTATTTGGCTGTCAGTTTTTCGTGCGTGAAGCTTTTAGTATAGGATTTTAATTTCCATTTCCTTTTAAAGTTTGGATCATCTTTACCCTACTGATAACCTTTAATTTGGTGATAGTTTTGCAACTATCCCCTCGGTCTTTTGAACAGGAGTAAAAGTTTATCCGTTGTTTCCTGTTTAGGATTGTGTTTCCGGTTCTTTCTAAAGTTTTCTTATAGGAATTAAATAATATATATATTTTTCAACCCATAAAATCCCATTTTTAGGTTTGATAAAAAATCATTATACAAGGGCAAATACTGCCGAAATACATGCGAATGTAGGTTTAGAGCTATCAAGTTTTATTTTTGGAACAATTATAAAATAAAAATAATAACCCTTTCCACCACTCCCGCCAATTCTAGAAATAATTATTTTCTAACCAACGAAAACCTTGTACTAAAAAAGTTAACACCACTATGTGAAATTAGATTTTGAATGCCCGGATATAAAAATAGAAGCCTACTACTTCTTGAGACTCATAACAAGAAGCTAGTTTGATCTACACACACACGAACCCCACACACGCACACAATGAAAGAGAGACAGCCAGCAGCCTCTGATTAAAGCCTTGTCCATGCACACAATTGAAGGATTTAACCAGCGACCACCGACTAAGACTTTTGATTATGAACTCACAAATACATTAGGCTTCCTGTCACAAAATCCGTTCACACATTTCACACTGTCTAAGAACGTTTAATTCCCTTATAAAACAAACTACACTGCAAGGAAAACCGAACTTTTTATTGCTAATGCATATTTCTGAAATGAATCTATAAATGTTATTTCAACTGACGTTCTGTTTCTATTTTTCCTCCATAAAATAACCTTTTTTATGTTTCATTTAAATGATGTGTTGTTGTTGCTTTTGTTGTTAAATGTTTGGAATCCCGATACTCAGATAAAAACAAAATCCTGGGTAGACGGATTCCAACATTCTCATTTTCTTTCACTCACAGTAGCGGCTTGCGTCTTAGTGGCACTGTTGTCTCGCTTGGGGTGAATTTTAAAAAATAATTTAAAATGAATTCTTAGCATTTGAAAGTTGATACATAGCTTTCATACTTTTGCAATACATTTACAAACATTTGCTTGATGAAATAATATTTTTGTACGTCACAGATATTTATTTAATCCAGTGCATATCTATCTATCTATCTATCTATCTATCTATCTATCTATCTATCTATCTATCTATCTATCTATCTATCTATCTACTTTGTATTAGTGATGAGGTGCTGTATATACTATTGTCTGTTCGGTATACCAAATATCTGTAGGCAAACTTATTTGTACCTGCCATAGGTACAGATACTCGCCCAAACCCATAAAAAAAGACGGCGATGGAAATGAAGGAAGAATGTAAATGAAGGTTTTAAGTATAAATGGAACAACAAAGTTAATAGGAGGAGGCACGGTGGAGCAGCGGCTCGGATTTAGAAAATCGGAGAGCCGAGTCAAATTCATTACATTCACTTGGGAAAGGTATGAATCCTCTTCTTCCTCAGCTATGGGTAAATAGCAGACCTGCCTTGGATGGCAACTGGTCTACTGCAGAAAGATATGGCAACCTACTGCGGGAAAATATCTGCCTCGTCAGTCATGTATCAAAAAGATACATGATCGCCTAAGCGTGTATCACGCATGACACATAACTGACTGATTAACAAAGTGTAGAAATGTGTTGCATGCGTTCTCTCCAACTCTGAAAACTAGTGGATTTTTTATAAAAGTTTGTTTTTTACTAGTCCAACGTGTCATGCGGCAAGAGTCTGATTTTATCCACTTGTCAGGGGAATATCTTCTAGTGGTTAATTCCCCAGGACTGTTTCCAGTGTCAAGTAGGCTTCTTGACTGACCGTTAAGTGTCCCATGACCAGTCATGTGCAGTGTATATTAATTGGGAAGAGGGAAATTTAATCTCACATATCCATTTCCAGGTAATTCTGTCATTATACTAACGTGGTTATGTAATTGAATTTTCCTTTATAATAAGCAAAATGAACTGAAATATATAAGGTAATTTAAAAAAATGTTGGCACTTGTATGTGAACACCTTTATTCAAAAGCTAGAACTGATATTATGTGTTCAAACAGTCAGCCTCCATCTATTCCTTATTCCTACCTAGACATTCTTGGAATCTTCTGTAGTTATTTCCAGAACCCAGGATATATTTTTCTGAGTACTGTTACAATAACGGGTGTCATTCTTTCTTGGATATCTTGTAGAATACGTGGCTTCGAAATCTAGTATGTTCTTTTACCTGTGTGTGTGTGTGTGTGTGTGTGTGTGTGTGTGTGTGTGTGTGAGAGAGAGAGAGAGAGAGAGAGAGAGAGAGAGAGAGAGAGAGAGAGAGAGAGAGAGAGAGAGAGAGAGAGAGAGAGACTTTTACAAAAATTATTGTGAAATTATCCCCATAACTAAAAAGATCAGAGATTCATCTTACTCTCTGACCCTCCGATTTTGGTGAGCTGTGTATCAGTTGAAAGATAAAGCTTAATTTTTATTAATTTATTATCTATACTTATCTATTATCTAGATATAATATCTATTAAGGAACCTCACTATTAAAAAGTGGTTAATAAATTCATCTTACAAACTATTACTACTGTAGTGAGGTCATGTTGTTTCAGAAATTTTACTTTATAATTCTCTTGTTTTCTGATAAAAACAATTTTATTTCCTTCTTCAATATGGTTAACACCATTTCCTATGGCACATGTGCAAAAAATTGCAAATACATTAAGTTTGAAAAGAGTCCTTAACATATGTTCTTCTGACAACTGAATCTCTTCTTTTGTTGCTGTTAACGCAACGTTTCAATCTTCATAAGATGCAATCCATGAGAAAAGAGGAAAACAGCAAACACAATTCATTTCTGCTTGATAGTGACTGCAAGGCAATTTACAAAACTGTAATTGTTTTGGTTCCTTCAGCAGCAGATAACATCTTACGAGTTATCTCCCTTTGAATGTTTGATATTTTTTTTTGTCTTGCAACCAATCAGAATTCCTAAACCTTGTGACACTTAAGAAATGAATAAATAACAAGGTGCTACAAAAAGCACTTTTAACTGGGGAAAAAAGTGGACATTATATGGAAAGTCTATAAAATATTAAGAGCTTCTTATGATAGGCAAATTAAATATATATTAAATAATTGACAATTTTCTTCATTTTCCTTTGCAAATATTTCTTTCCATTCAGGTAAAAATAATTGCTATAAATATTTTGATTATTACTTATTTAAAAAATAACTTTTAAGTTTTAATTCTATAAAAATGTTTGCATCATATTTACTCAAAAATGCGGCAACAATTTGAAAATCTGTTCATTATTTTATGCATCATTAATATAATTTTTTATGTGTTTATTCTATTTTTCAACACTATCTTCATCTAGGTTGCCTTTCACATACATGAATGGCATCAAGTAGTCTTTTAAAATCTCTAAATTTTTCTTCTTGTTTTTCTCAACATGAAGACAACAAAGTTCCAAGACTGCATACCAAAATCTTCTGTGTGAAATAACATATTTAATCTCAAAATTTACGTTATTTAAATGTGGACTATTGTCCTCTACTTTGTTGTTATTATCCCAAATGTTCAGCCATTGATAAGACACCTGATGAGGGCTGGAGAACACAATGGGTGAAACATGATAATAAAAAGAAAGATGAAGACAATAAATTCAGACAAAAATCTTTCTCAGAACTTCAGAAGACTAAAAATCTTCACATAAATTTATAGTCATTAATAATGAAGAGAAGGGAAATAATGAATTCAAAATCCATGGTGAAGTCAATGGGAATTCATTCTACTATCTTTCCAGGGAAGTGATGGCAGTTCACAGAGAATAAAGAAAAGAAATCTGTGAAGTGTCATGATTGTCTACATCCTGCAGAGTCATGGCTTAAAAAAACAAAAAAACAATCTTTCTCACAAGTTTTTTAATATAGAAAATGTTTTCACATCTGACATGCCTGGATTAGGCTGACAGATATTGCACTTGGTAATGCACAAAGTGAACAGGTGCATTTGATTGCACCTGTTCATTCATTTCATTTCTTTTAGCACTGTCTTCAGATCCTGAATTCTGATCAGATGTCTTCAAGTGATACTTTATTCAATGCTGTTGAAGTTTTTCATTCTATTATTATAGACAGAAAAATACGTTTTTGTATAATAAAGATCTGGTAAGAAGGATTTAATGAGAACGTAAAAAATGCAAGGCGTCTCAGTTGACCAAATCTGGTAATAGAGATAAAATGAAATGCTTTGAATATCTTTGAATATAAATCTGAGAATATATATATATATATATGTATATATATATGCAGATTATTTCACTCCAAGCAAGGTAATAAAGTCACTAAGATGCAAGGAGTTACTGAGTGTGAAAGAATATGAGAAAAAAAAAACAGTATTAAAGAGAGAGGACAATAAAAGAATAATAATTAAGTAGACAGAAGATAACAATTGATGTGTTGCATTTAAATTTTTGAAGATCAAAGTTGACTGGAAAACAAGAAGTGGGAAGAGAATTCCACAAGTGTGACAGAAGAAACTATTAGCATAGAACTTATAGTTACATCTAGCCATTTCCGTTATAAAATGGTATGAGCTTGCCGCCAATCTAATACTGCACTTAAATTCATAAAGTCTAGGTACCATAGAGGAAAATCCATTGGAACAATTACCATGAAAGTATTTATAGAAAAGGCAGTGGGAAGCTGCATCCCAGTAGTACAAAAGTGACTGAAATTGAGATGCCAGGTCAGGACCAATAACATTGCAGATTCTTCTTTGGATTTTATCAACCATTGCTAAATATATAGCAGGAGCAGAAGACCATATGTAGCAGCAATATTCAATGCATGAACGAATGATAGACTTATAAACATGTAAGATAGATTCTGGAGAGAAAAATTATCTAACGCAACACAGTGAAACACACAGTGAACAACACAGCAAGCCGAGCAATTGATTCAGTGTAATCTTTCTACTTTATCTTAGTGGAAAATGTTAACCCCAGAAAAGATGCATTGAGTCACTCTCCTGGAGGTTAGCATCAGCCATGGAAGGCAGAAATGTTTCCCTGATGATTAATACAGAACAATTTAATTTTGGAAGCATTAAAATAAACAAGCAATTACATGCGCTGTCAAACTTTGTCAAATGCCTTTGAGATACCCAAAGCAAGTTAACAGCAGATATCCTTGCCCCAGTTAACAGATTGAGGGTCATTTTTGGGATTAGTTGCCAATTTTACCTTATTGAACAGATCAAATTTAATATTAACATAGTTGTATCATCAGAATAGGTACTGAGTTGAGAATTGATGTTATCATGTAGATCATTAACGAAAATTAGGAAAAATGTACGTTCAAGAATCGAGCCCTGACAAGAGATCTGCATTAATGCAAAAAGATTGAGAAGTGTATCCATTTGGGATAATTTTTCATTTTACAATTTGATAAGAAAGACAGAATAAGTTTAAAAATTCAAAAATCCAACAAGCTGGAAAGCAAGAAGTGGCCAGGTATTTATTATAGAGTTTAGAGAGAACAGGATCCAGTTCAGGAGAACTTTTCTTAAGGACTATTGCAGCAATACCATCAAATCCACATTCTTTTTGTGAATCCAGTGCAGAGATGATAGTAGAATCCTTGGAGGGAGTTATATTCATATCACTCAATAGGAACTAAAATTCTCCAGATGAGTCAAGAATTAGAAGAGAATTTACAAGCAAAAAATTTTGCTTTATCAGCAGAAGATGTTAACATCTCAAATTGAGTGAAGAGAGGAGGAATAGAAGATTGACTCTTATTTAACACACTATTACAGAGCCGCCAGTAGTTATTAGAAGCAAAATTGTTAGAGGTTATATGGGGCCTCATTTCATCTTCAAACAAAGACTTAGCCTCTTTGAGGACATGTTTACAATTATTATGTACAGACACAAAGAGACATCTATTGTAATTGGACCTGTCATGCTGGTATATCTGGAAAAAATGATTCCTGTGGTCTATGGTGGCTGAAAAGGCTAATATGAACCAAGGAGAAGATTTCACCTAGTATTTACAAGAAGGTACAAAAGTGTTGATGTTAACTTTAACTCAGGAAGAAACCTCTGTGGCACATTTCTCAATAAGAGGATTAAAAATATCAATGGGGCTTCACAAAGTACGTTACAAAATGCATCCCAATTAGTACGATGGTAATTGAGAGAAGTTGTGTGAATAGAAGTTTCTTGTCTAAAAGATGTCTGAAAAGAGATATCAATAGAGACTGAAATCTGAATTGCCGAGAGGACAGAGTTGTGATGCTCGATAAAAGCTAGGCGAGGAGATAAGGAACAAATCAAGTAAGGAAGGATATTGATCAGATTTATTAGGGAAACAAAGAGGGAAATGAATTATTTGCATGGGAGACTGAGCAACAGAAAAATTGAATGCCTAAATACTGGCAACATCAGTAATATTAGAATGATTAAGCCATATGTGTTGATTAGTATTAAAATCACCAAACACAAAAATATTCACAGAAGAATGTAGAGAGAGAGAGAGAGAGAGAGAGAGAGAGAGAGAGAAAGAAAGAAAAAGAGACAGAGGGAAAGATAGAGAGAAAGAAAGAGAGAAAGAGAGAGAGATTTCTATACTGTCATAAATTTTGTTTAATATATTGCAGGCCTGAGAAGAGGGAGAATGATAAAGGAAAAAGAGAGATAGCTTAAATAGTGCAACAGTATAAGTCAAAAGCACATGAAAGAATCACGTGGGGACTTGAGGGACAATTCCTTTGCATATTCGCAGATTTTCCTCAATATAAACACCAGGGCCATGCATATGTATCTTTTCAGCAAAGAGGAAGATAGCCTGGAACAGAGAATTCAATGGTAATAATGGAAAAATTTAAATTAGTTTCAGAAAGTGCAAAGATATCTGGAGACCGTTTCAAGACTAAAGATTCTACACTGCAGAAATTAAAATGGATACCATAAATATTGGAGAAAGAAAGGGTGAGGGGGTGATATTTTGTTTACTGATTTTCTCATATTTATTTATATTGTATTTGTTATAAGGAGATTTTGTTTTGAGGAGAGAAGAAAAGAAAACGGCCCAAATAATTATAACTATGACTATCTGTCATCAATGGCAATACCAGCTGAAATATATGCAGAGATATGTACTCATGCATGTTATGACACTACAAATACCCTAATATTATGTGATTGTTGATCAGAGCAGCCTCATTAAAAAGAAGGAAAAATTAAAAGAAATAGAAAGAGAAAAAGAGAAAGAGAAAAAGAAAAAGGGAAAGAGAAAAAGAGAAAGAGAAAAAGGAAAAGAGAAAGAGAAAAAGAGAAAGAGAAAAAGAAAAAGGGAAAGAGATAAAGGCGTGAAATAAATGTTAAGGATATTTATAGAAATAAATGTATACTGAATAGTAATAGAGAATATAAGAGTAATGGTAGTGCCTATGATCATTGGAACACTAGGAACTGTCCTCAATGATACTAAAAGAATTAGAGATCTAAAAAGAAATGATATAATATAAATGATAGCATCATTGAATTTCAATCAAATAATTTAGAACATTCTGAGAATTAGAGCAGATGCACAATTAGAAAAAAATATTTTGCTTAATTCTATTATTTTCTAAATATCTCTCAATATTTCATGAAGAATTCTGTCAAAGTCTTAATTTGGATGCCAAATATTTTGTGCAATGTTGTTATCTGAAGCCCCATAAATGTTTGGTGAGAAATTTTCTTGTTTTCTGTTTTGATCATTTTATTATTATTATTATTATTATTATTATTATTATTGTCACTATTTTGATGTTATTGTTAATTTCATGCAAGAATTTATTGAGGCCTTAAAATACACTATTTTGTTGCACTTTGGTCAAAGAAGAAGGAGAAGGAGTAGTGGGAGAGGAGGAGTAGAAGAAGGAGGAGGAGGAGGAAAGAAGGAAGATGTGTGTATAGTTGGTTGTCATATATTATTGATCTCAAAAATTAAATCAGGACAGTAAAATAGATCATTGATCTGAAGAGTCTCTGGAAGAAAAGGTCATCAGCCTTCTTCTCCTCCTCCTCATCATCATCATAGTTGCTTGAAATCTGAAGAAGATGAATTTGCTATGCCATTAACGTTTGTGGAGACACATGTGAATTCTGAGGCCAAAGTTAGATATGCAGATATAGTTGCTGGTGGGGGTAAGAAACATTGATCATTGTTTTAGGGTGGCTTGAAAGTTGTTTGCTGCCTTAGATGTACAATCTAAGGCAGCAAACAACTTTCAAGCCACTTGGACTGATCAGTTTGTTTTAAGTTCTGGAGCAGGTAATTTGACCTACTAGAGTATTGATTTGATGTTGTCTTTGTACTTCTTCCTTGAGAAGACTTAGTTATGGCTACCCTGTTCCAGTTATTTATGAAAAAAAAACAGTTGCAGATCTCTGAACTCATCCATACAGATCACAAGAAAAGATCCATTGATATTTAATCTGCTTTTATTTTGTTGGGTAGTGTTGTGCGTCTTACTAGATTTCTAACTTTGTTGACTGATTTTATTTCTTTAACTTTAACTTTTGATGATGTCTCCCCCGGACTCATCTCAATAAAGTGTAGAAGTAAGTGATTGGAATTTAATTAAAGGAGCTTTGTTGTGACTTATTCTTGATGAAATTGCCAATGTTTATGATGATCAACCTTGAAGAACTTAAATGTATTGCTGTTGCAAAAAAAAAAAAAAACTCTGAATACAAAGACAAAATAATCAGAGATAATTCTCTTTAGTTTTATAAATATTTTTAATGTCTCAAAAACACTCGTATAACTCAAGGTATGCTTGACGGAGTAAGAGTTTCAAACAGACCATTACAATATTTTCTTATTGATGGCAACTACCTAAGCCCTTATTTTTTGTAGGTCAAGTGTATCCCTTATATCCCCCCCACTTTTTTTTACTCAGTTCAGGGCTAAAAACAGCAAAGTTTATGGATCTCTCTTTTCTTTTATTTCTGTGTTTATTTGTCTTCTCACATTTTTCTGTTCCTCTTCATCTCCATTTTTGTCTTTGTAAAATCTATCAGTGGCTTGTAAAATCTATGTATGCCTCCACAGCACAACAGTATATCATGGCTAGTAACACAATGCACAATTCATAAAGAAAAAATAATTTCTAACCTTGCTGACATCACTTGATAAGAATTAGTAAAAAATGTTTAATCTTCTTTTCAGTGTTGATGTAAGTCTTTGATCAAAAAGGAACTGAAGTTTTCTTCCTTTGACTATATTTGGCATCATCAAGGCAATATGATTGAACAATATTAATTGTTGTTCAAATAAGTTTCCTGCCAAATATTTTTATTGGAAAACAATAAGAAAATAATTAGAATTTGTGTTTTTATTGTCATGAATCTTTTTTTTCTTGATTCTGTGCCACAAATATCAAACAAAAGAAAGATATATTTTAAGAAAAATGTTTAATCTTGATAAAAAAACCATTTTTTCCAAAGTTTTGACCAAACCAAAATGATCAATGGCAGATTTTGGGAATAGAATCCAAGGAATAAACCCCAAAACATTGTATCAATTAGGGAAAGTCTGTTAGAATGCCAGTTACCAAAGAAGAAACTTTCTCTTTTTTGTCTTTACTTTTTTTCTCAGGATAATTAGAAGCCATTTTGCTTTTTTATCTTTCCTTTCTTTTTTTTCTTTTTTTGCATCTTTTGTTTGTTTCCTGTTTTTTGTTTCTTTTATTTTCCCTCCTTTCCTTTCTTTCTCCTTTTTTTTGCAGTTGATTTTATTTCTTTCTTATATTCATCTTTTTATTTCCTCCTCTTATCTCAATTTTTCAATATCTCAGTTTAATTCTATTCCATCTCCTCCTTTTAAAATTCTTTCTTTCTTCCCTTCTTTCTTTCTTTCTTTCTTTCTTTCTTTCTTTCTTTCTTTTGATGGGATTTATTCACTTTTATCACATTCCTTCATTTCCTTCTCCTTTTCTCTTTTTCAATTTTTTGCTTTAATTTTTGTCATTCATTTTCATTTTTTATCATGTTTCTTTATTTTTCACCAACTTCTGCCTCAATTTTTCTTTCTTTCTTTCTTTCTTTCTTTCTTTCTTTCTTTCTTTCTCACACCCAGCTTCTTGTTTCTCTACCCTGGCAGAAATGATATATTTAATCTTGTCATTATTTGGATGACTAGCTGCAAACAGAAATTTTCCACAACCACTGACTCGAGAATGAACAACAAAGAACTGAATATTTCTGTGACAGACGTGCAGCTTCACACTGAAATCAGCTTTGGTCAGCTCTGTCCCAAGAAATAATCACTTAAAACACATGATATGAAAAGAACTGAAACAACAAAATATACTTTTGCTGTGTTGTTTTTTTATCTCGCAAGTGGTAAGTCTGACAAGTAAACATTCTCAATTACTCTCCTTGACAAAAGTTACCTAACAAAAGGTCTTTGGATTAAAAATTGACTGTGAGATGATGAACATTTTAGGATGATAAACAGCCCAATGTTATTGTATATATTTTTTGTATCTTTTGAATTCAAAGACAGCAATATTTTGATCACTATCACCAATAGAAATAGGACAAAATGCGAATCAGTAATGTGCTTTGTTAATATTTAATGATTTAATAATTGAAGAAATTTATTTGTAAAAGATCATCATCATCATCATCACCACCACCACCACCACCATCATCATCAGCACCAACACCAATAGCTGCATCTTCTTCAAAGAAAGTTGGTTCATTGTGCCATGCCAGAAGGTATTTCATTGTCAGAGCCCATTTTATCCATTTGTCCAGGCATTGAATACTGTTGCCATATCTGGTCTGGTGCCCCTGCTGTTCATCTTGAGGTTCTTGACAAAATCCAAAAAAAGAATCTGTAATTTAATTGATCCTGACTTGGCATCTCAACTTCGGTCACTTTCTCACCAATGTGATGTGGCTTCCCTCTGTCTTTTCTACAAGTATTTTCATAGCAACTTCTCTGACAAGCTTTTTTTCTTGGTGCCTCAACTACATGAATTTAAACATGCTACTAGATTGGCATCTAGGTCCCACCCTTTTACTGTTGAAATAGTTAATTGTAACCACCACTTCTACTCCAACAGTTTCTTTTCTTGCACTTCCCAACAGTGAAACTCCCTTCCTCTTACTTGCTTCACTGATAACTACAATCGTCAAAACTTTAAATGTAATGTCAATCACCATCTTCTGTTGCTGTGATCTCTGCTCTCCTTTTATCCTTTCCTTAATCCCCCCCATACACAGTCTTTTCCCTCACTTTCACTCTCTGTAACCTCCTGTGTACTTATGGCTCTCCTGATATCAATTCTTATTTTTAAGCTTCAAGTTTGTTATGATTATGATAATATTGAGCTTCTGCTATTCCTAATGTCACTACAACAATAATATCAACATGCAATGTCATAGCTGAAGCACTTTTTATCATTGTTTTTTTAAATGTCTTTTTTATACTTCTTTAGCTTTTCTCTTCATAGATATTATATCCAATGATATTTACATGTTGCCAAGATTCTTACTATATATTTACTTTGTTTTCCACCTGAAACAATTTCAAAGAATCATAAGACTGTGGTTTTAAGGAAGAATTAATAAAAGAGGAGCTGCTGAAATTGGAAGAGTTTTGTCTTTTTTTAATCAATGAATCAAATGCTTTTGTTGAACACTATTGTATTAATGAGCTTACATTTACAAGAAGCAATGAGTGATGAATTTACTTCTCTTAAGTGCTGCTACTTTTATTGTGCTAAAGCCAACAATTGGCTTGATTATGACTTCATTTTTTCATAAAATCCTTTACTCTACCTAATGTCATTTGTTAATTGTTTTGATTTCCTTGCTAAAGAATCAGGAGGTTTTGAGGAAGCGTGTTCCCAGGTCCACCCTGACCTGGGGTGGTAGCACCTGTTGGGGGTCCCAGCTATGGGAAAATAGTGAACTTCCAGGTCTTTTCCAGCACATTGAAACAATGATGTTGCCAACTACACTTTTTTGAAACAATGATGTTGCCAGCTATATGTTTTTGATATATTTAGTAAATACTGGATCTGGCATTAAATAACCCATAGTGGTTGATATGCCATAAAACCCCAAACAGCCAACCAACCTTGCTAAAGAGAAAGAAAAGACATGGACTGCAAATGTTTTTGTTAATGTTTACAACAAAGATACAATCATCTGATGGAGGACAGCACATATTTATTTGAAAGGACTAAGCTAAATAAAATTTAATAGCTCTAAGCTATATAAAATTTGATAGACCTATACTATATAAAACTTGATAGAATAAACTTGATAGAATAAAATTTAATGCATCAATATAAATCCAGAGAAAAGGTTGGTTGTTATTTATAACATTTCAAGATCTTATGTAGTTATTTACATATGAATGATACATTGACAGAAAACTTATTTATAACAAATGAAATATATCTTTTTTATATTTGGATTTGGTCCCCAATGTGAGTATTTGTGCCTGTTGATTTATTTGTCAGTCATTATATGAGTTCATTTTATTCTTGTGCAAATTGTCTGCAAGACTCAATCTATTTTGTGTCAGATTGATTTCCCTCTTCTTAGTTGTATAACAGTTCATTTGGACCTTGTGAACCCTGTTTCCAAGAATGGCAGTGTTTAGGTATTTGATTGATTTCCCTTAGTTTGGTTTATGCAAGTTCAATGGACCTTTGTAAACTGTATCTCTGAGAATGATATTGATTATGGTTCATATTTATTTCTCTATTCTATGTATTTTACATCTGTTTGGATCCTGTGAATCCTCTATTCAAAGTTGCATTGGTTTTGAATCAGATCAACTTGGTCAGATGAATCCCTTTTGAACCTGGGAACTTGCCGTTTTTGTTGGAAGTGTTGATTATATCGAAAGTTGTCATATGCAGAAAACATATGCAGAAAGAAATGTTAAAGATCCAGCGAAATGCTACCCACCTTCTTCTTCGGGTTTGATTTCTGTATTGACTTTTGTTTGTTTATTTATTAAATGTTGGAGGTGGAAACCACAATTTATTTGGTTAGATTTGAATCAATGGAATTCTGAACTTGACTGTCATTCTTAAGAATGGCTCTAAGGTAATAATCTTTGCAGTTTCTCAGTTTTCTTACATTCTACCCAATTGCTTTGTAGGAAAAGGAAAAGTGTCTGGCTTATAGACACCTTTTCCATTTTATGATGTGATGAATGAGTTTACTTCTAGATGAAGAGAATGTCAAAACCTCTATTCCAGAATAGGGATTATATTCAGTTACCAAAGAATCAATTATTATCTGTCCTATAATAGTTTTTATAATTATTGTATGAAATATATATGCAAATATTTAACTAATTGTGGGACAATGATTGATACAATACACCTTTGTTCTGTAACATTTGTTATTATATAATGTGTCAAATATATATGTAAATGTATCAACTAATATTGGATAAAGGAAGATAAAAAAACAATACTATATGCCATAATAGGTACCATATTTCATCTGTTAAAAATTGTGCATGAAATGTATCATCTACTACAGGATAGAGGCAGATAAAAACACTTCTTTGCTATCATGGTTGTTATAATGTTTTATAGAAAATGTATGCAAGTGAATCAAGTGTTGTGTGAAAAATGTATGCAACACTTGATAGAAGATCATTCTTATCCTCCCAACTATGAACACCTATGTCATCAGCATAGCCCCCCCCACCAAACTCATTATTAGTACATTGTCTTCAAGAGGGGAAGCAGGATTATTGTCTTGTAAATACACAGAGCATAATCTAAGAAAAGATTAAATAGATTAAATAGACTAGAACTCTCATTTCCTCCTTGTTTCCTCAAGGTTTGAAAAGTTTCTATATTGCAAGACATTTGAGATTTTTTTGACCAATAATGTTGCTCTAATTCAGTGCTTCCCAAATGGTGTGATGTACCTCATAGGCGCAGTGGAGGAGGATAGCAGGTGAGGCAGAATGATTGAAAAACAATCAAAGATTTAGAAACAGTCTCAAAAAATTCATATGCCAAAAATAAATATGATTTTAAAATGTAAAATATTATTATGGATTACTTGTAATTGCATGCATGAGTCCCAGTATCAATAGTTATAAATAATTATTGACCAATTTTATCATTGTGATATTTTTACATTATATCAAGTCTTAAGAATATAGTAACTAGGCTCTGCAAATTGGAGGAGAGAGTTATCAATGATAATGTTCTGACTTTGAATCCGTGGTTCTCTCTTTAACCCTCTCTCATTTTTAAATGTACTTTTTATTGTATAAAATTTGGTGAGACATGAGAAAACGTTTATCCTGAAAATGCAGCCCAGAGAACAAAAAAAGAAAAGGTTTGGGAATGACTGCTCTCACTGATCAATGGATTTACTAGATTCAGAACTTGGAAGGTGGTTTCCAATGGATGAGAGGAGGAAGTCTTGATATGGCCATATACTGCTGTCAGATGAACATAGCAGTTACGCAATTTTCTATTAGAGAAGTATGACATTTCTTAGAGTTGTTTGATGATATATATGCCATCATTACATCCCTTACCAGAATAAAAACTAAATTGAGTCATATAAACTAATCCTTTCAACTTTATATTTTCATATTTCATCTATTGAAATCCTTAATAACATTTATTACAGCAATTGAGCTTTATCAGTCTTTATTTTGTTTCTGTAGATGGCTGAGTCATTTCTTTATTAGTAACCTCCCAAATTCTAACAACAAGGTTTCCATGTTTTTTCTGCTCATATTATTCAAATTTTGAAGATTTTATTTGTTAATATTTATTTTCTGTTGTTAATTAAAAGTAAAATTAGGTCAAAGTACAGATTATATAAATAAGTGTTCCAATAAGTTCCATTCTTTAGTGCCAGTAGCTCAGATTTTTCTAGTCAAGAATCACCATATGTTTCAATCACTCACATCCCTTACATATTCCTTTAATAAGAAGGGCATTCCACTTCAAAAGCTTTTCCCATGAACTGCATCCCAGGACACTATCATCTTAACCTCTTCAAGTCTAGGCTCAATTGGTATCTATCCTCTATATCCTTGTAGTCTTCACCTCCTAATTTCTTCTCTTATATTCATATTACAAACTCATATATCATACAAACTCATATTCATACAAACTCATATTCATATTACAAACTCAATCTTGAGCAGCTTTTGAACCTTGGGTTTAATAAGAAAAAATGAAAAGAAAAAGCATATCAATGGTTACATGGAGAAAAAAATTTGAATAATACTTTGACTTGTAAAAAAATGCAACAAGTTTTTTTTTAACAAATTGCTTTATTGGCTGTTATTATTTCTTTACTTATTTCAAAAATGTCTTTCTGTTTTTCATCGCTACCACTTTCAACTAATGGGAATGATTAATTATCCCAATTATTCTAGTTTAATTAACAACCCTCCATGAATAAATAATAATCTTTTTTCCTAAACTCTTTCTGTACTTTTTCTTAGCCCATCTTTGTATTTTTCATAAACTGAAAAAAAAAAATTTCCTTATTCTGAACCAAGAATGAAAGTACAATTTGATTTGAAGAATTTCCAGCAATCATTCCAAGACTTATTTGACCTTTGGTTCAAGTTTCCGGAATTAATTACTGAATCAAAATTGCCATAAATATCCACACACAAAACTAAAGACAAAACCCAAAATAAAAGTAAAATAATCTATATTTTTCAAGAATTGAATAACCAATATTTGCCAAATAATTGCAATATGTCACAGCCAATAAAGATCTTTCATGAATCATTTGAGGCTTATATCTTGAAATTAACATTTGATTTCTCCAAAGATTTCAATTGATGATGGATGAATCTAAAGTTGTGTGCAGTTTGTTCATGAATCTATAATAATGACTCTGATGATTGATATCAGTTCCTATCAAGACAGTGAAAATGGTTTTTTGTCCAGTGATGTTCAATGTTCATAGACAGGTTCATGTTATTTAGGCATCTGGAAAATACAAATTCTCATCTAATGTTAATTAATAGATACCATATCTATCTATCTATCTATCTCTCTCTTTATATATATATATATATATATATATATATATATATATATATATATATATATATATATATATATATATATATATGTGTGTGTGTGTGTGTGTGTGCGCATCTGTGTGTGTGACTATACATGACTCAATATCAATTTATCACATCTTAGAAAACAATGATCATTCAAGTTTTGAGAATAAATGTCTGCAAGGAATTATTTTGGGAGCTTTCCATATTTTTACTTTCCCTTTTCTTTTAACACAAATTTAATTTCTGTTTCTTAATCAAACTCAGGAAAACTGAGTGAATTATATTTTAAAATACAAAAGTGGAATTAATTAAATGAATCTTGGTCTCTTTGAGCAAAAGTAATGAGACTTAGATTTCTGAAAAGTCAAAATATTTTGTTTTAGTTTAGATATAAAACTCAGCAACAATTTTCAATTTAAATTTTTCTAAAATTCAAAAAGTTATGCTAGTGTTGATCTCCAGTGATTTTTATAAAATTTATAATATTAATAAATAATGTTTTAAAGCTGTACATGTAATGACAGGCAATAGCACCAAAGCAGACAGCGATTTCATTTATTAGCAGATATTTTAAAATTCTTAAAATTTTATTTTTTAATTTATTCTTTTTAATTTGTATTCATGCTTTTTATACTCAAGAAGTGATTCTGAAAAATCTGTAAGGTTTTTTGAAAGCTGAGAGTAAAAGATTAGTAAGTTTTATGAAAATGAAGTTGAATTAAGTTATAACTATGATTTATATTGGGTTGTAGAAAAAAGTTATTTCTATTTTGTCACCAGATCGCATTAGGAACATTTAACTTGAACTAATTTCATTCAATAGCATAATTTTTGCACACCGTATCAATGAATATGTAAAAAAATGTCAGAATTGGCATATTTTTCTTTGTTGATTCTAACTCTACTCTTGACTCATCTGGGATATCCTGACCTGACTTTCCACTTAGAATTAATTGAGTCTCTGCTGCTATGCAGATAATTCCATCCATGATTTCTGCCATCATCTCTAATCTGGATCCCAACACAAAGAATGTGAACCTGATGGTATCCCTGTAATACTCTTTAAGAAACCTATTCCTGAACTGGCTCCTGTTCTTTTTAAAGTCTACAAAAAATTCCTTGTGGCTTCTTGCTTTCTGGCTTGTCGGGAATTCTCTTCTTTCATTCCAACCTTTATGAACTCAGGTGAACAGTCTTATCCTTAGGGTTATCCTTCTATCGGCCGTTTAGCCTCCTGCCTCTGTTTGGAAAAGTACTAGAGGCTCTATCAACTCTGAATTGGTTAAGAATTTCACCTTGCAACGTCTTCTTTCAGATACGCAATATGACTTTTGCTTCTCTTGGTCAACTGCTGATGTATTAACAATTATTTCTGAAAGAGTCAATCAAGCTTCAGATAAGAATGGACTGTTGCTTTGGATATCTCAAAGGCATTTGATAGGGTTTGACAGAGCATGGAATCCTGAAGAGACACAGCACATAGAAGAAGAAGATAGAAACATGAACTAAAAGAAATGGAATCCATTAAACTATATACCCAAAACATATATTTATAAAAAAAAGAAAATTTTTAAATTTAAATTTAAAATTCTAAGCATCCCCTCTCCTTCATGCACATGTGTAGTTTGCATCAAAATGTAAACCACTTTACTCTGGTGAAGTCCCAGAGAATGAAGTGCTTCACATGAAAACTTTTTCCGCTTTGTCATAATTTTTCATAAAATATTAATTAATATATTATTATAAAAGTGAACATTGAAGTCAACATCCAGCAGCGACAATCTGTTTCATGCTTAAAGGCAATCTTTGGTTTATGCGCATTGTGTTTTGACTCAATTATTTATATATATGCTGGTCAGTGGTGTATTATGTGTAGGTCTATTTTATTATTCTAACGGTTATTAGGTAGGTGGTAACGGTTTTGTTTCCAATTATTCTGGAGGCCATTGGGTAGAAATACTTGTGTATATGAATGCAGTTTTGTGACTATTTGATAGCATTGTTCGTTAACTTTATTATTCATTGGTTTCTTATTTGTTGCTGATTGTTGTTATTACATTTACTTGTGTTTCTGTATGTATTAGTAATTTGTTAATTTGTTTATTATTTACTTAATTTGTTTACTTATTTATTGATTTGGATTATTTTATTTGAATTATTTATTTATTTTTATTTTATTTTTTATTTATTTTTTGTTTTTGATATTTAAGTAATGTAGTAATATTTGTTTTCATGCCTGCATTTTGATATGAGTTCTGATCATTTATTTAGTAGTTTGTGTTGGTTTGAGAAGCTGTTTTCTCATTAAGACAAAGTTTACAGTTTTGGGATTTATTGTTGTAGCTGATACTGTTTTCCTTATTTTCCATGATATTTTTGGTGTGATTTGGTTTTTGTTTTTAATTTCACAGATATGTTTAGAAAGCATTGTGCTGTCACTGCTGGATGTTGACTTCAATGTCTACTTTCATATTATATACACTCTATCTCTGATATTGAGCTCTTTAACCAATAAATAATGCATACCTTAAAACTATATTTTTTATCATAAATATAGTATTATATATATTTATTTAAATTTATATATGCATATATCAACAAGCTATGAGATAAATAATAAAATCTCACCCCACCAAAAATAGGAATTATGAATATTTATGCCTATATTTGCATATATAAATAAAAGTATATCCTGTCAATTCTACCAATGTTTATTGGTTAATATCAAATTTATTCTAAAAACATTGACGTGTAGATTTGTGTGATTATTCATCTTATAGAGATGTTGATGACTTTGTCTATAATTTTATGTTTATTGACTTTATACTTCAAAATATATAAAAAAACAAAATTTTCATTTTGGGGATATCTTTATCTTATATGTATAAGATAACGATATATAAATTTTTATGTATCAAGAACAGTTTTGACCAATCTAGATTCAAAATCACTTTACACTAATGTCTTGGTTGATAAATGCTTAAATCTCTTAAAAAGCATCTAACAAAATCAAAGATAAACATCTCCCTACCAATATTTAAAATAATAAAAATCTGCTGTTTCATCACTCAATGCTATTCCACATTTAATAATAATTTTTATAAACAAAAATTTGGATTACCAATGGGATCACCTCTTAGTGGAGTGATTGCATTTCTTAGAATTTTTCAAATCTGATCCTTTCCAAAATATTTTACCTGGATAATCAACAAATTTCTGATATATTAATGATACTCTATTAATATCTCCTTGTGATACTGACTTACTGGATCTTGTAGATAAACTAAATAAATTCAAACATGCAATATAATTTACATACAAAATGAAAGAAGACCTTTCCTAGATATCATGCTACACCAACTGCTTAAAACTTAGTGTTCACTGAAAATCAATAATAAAAATGGTCTCATAAATTTCTATTCTCATCAACAAAATAAAATTTGGAATAATCATTGGATTATACTTAAGTGCACTCAGAATTTGCAGGCTTCAATATTTACATAAAGATGAGAAATATATTGAAAATACTTTCAAGACCCTCCAATACCCTAAATATTTCATCTTCAGTGTAAAACAAAAGGCTTATAAAATATTCCAAAATAGAAAAGATGTCTTTCCTGACAAACCCAATAAATCAAAAAAAATATTTTTCTACCTTCTAACTCTATCAGAACTGCAATTGAAAACAATTTATCTAAACTTAACATAAATTTTGTCACAACAATGTTTAAAAGAATCAAAGACTTAATCAATGCAAACCAACAAGCCAAACTTGAAGGGGGAATTTGCTCTATCACCTGCAAGGATTGCCACAAGGAATACTTTGGAGAAACCTCAAGAAGTTTAAATAAAAGATTATATGAACACAAAAGAGACATTTTAAAAAACAACACATTGAATATATTAGTTGCTTACAATCACGAGACTGACCACAAAAAAGAGAAAGTAATTCACTAAGATGAAAATGTTTAGAAAGTGCTTTAATTGCTAGTTCATCCATAGTAAATTTGCATCCAAGTTCTTACAATGTTCCACCATTTTTGGCATATCTTAGAATAGACTACCCACAATGCAATAGACTACTAACAATGCATCATTGACCTATATATAAATAGTCAAGAAAAAACACAATACATGTGGTCTGATGATTGCATTTAGCATGAAACTGTCTGTTGCCTCTGAGTGTTGACTTCAATGTTCTCTTTTATATTTACATATGCTCTATTTCTGATATTGAGCACTTTATCCCATAAATATAGCACACCTCAAGAGTATATTTCTTCATATATATATATATATATATATACAAATATAGGTAACTATACTCGTCTCAAAAAACCTTTGGTTTCTTGATTTGCCAATAATCAAATCAATATCGAAGGAAAAAAAGGTTTTAAAAAAAGAAAGAGCCAGGAACATGAACATCTGTGGAAAGTAATCGTACAGCTTACAGATTCAAATCCCAAAGTAAAAACCTCGACATGAGTAAACAACTAACGAAAAAAGTGCTCAATACAGAAGTAGAGCAGACCTAGTCAAACCTAGAGAGCCAGACAAACCTACCAAGGTTTCACCTAAGCGGATCATCAGGGAAAGCTGGCTAAAGAGGTAAAGGAAATGGTATACTTATAGGCGATAAACAAAGACAACAGCATGTGACCAAAGACATAAAAGGAAAAATCAAGAAAATAAAAGAAAATCAAAAAACAACATGGGGGGGGGGGTATTCGAAACGGCTTAAAAGGGGAGGGGGTATTTTAAGAAAACATGGGCAAAAACGGTGGAGTAACAATTCAATCAGGAGAGACAGGGCCTAATCCAATAACCAAGATTTTCTGTGTCTGCATTTGTTTAGACTCTCAGTTTTAGAATTTAATAAATCGTTAGATTCCTTATATAAAGCTATGGCTAATTTTTCCTCTATACATAGTTTACAGAATTTTTGACCTGCTATATATTTAGAACATCTTTTTAATATTTTCCATATTATATATATATAATTATTATTATTTTTATTAAAAGAGATTATAATAAAAACATGTTGAAATCACTACACAAAAGCTTTCATGTTTCAATATTTTGATTGTACTTCTTCAGATGATGGTAAGTAACAGGTAATTAAATAATTTTTAATCTCATTTATATATATATATATATATATATATATATATATATATATATATATAATACTTAATATTTAAATATATATTTATACACACACACACACACACACACACACAGATATATATATATATATATATATATATATATATATATATGTATAATAGCTGTGACTCAATTTTTATTTTTTCTCAAATATGGGCAGCAAGGATGTGACCGTTTAATCCTGCCAGTGTTTTACATTCTTTTACCCAGATGTGGTAATGTTCAACATTTTCTTTTTGAGTTACATGTGCTATATATTTTAGCTTTTGCTATTGTTGAAAGCCCTCAAGTGATGTAGTTTCTGTTATTTGGTACCGTTGTTTGTTTGTAATTCTGTAGCGACAGTCCACAAGGTTAAAAATGAATGGGTCCTGTTAAGATCTAGAGGATTCAATCAGAGCCACTTTTAATCTGAGATAACGGTTGTATAGAGCTGACAGTTTAGATATTTCTAAACCAGTTTAGCCCCATACATGACATCCATAGGAAAATCTTGGTTTAATGAGGCCATTAAACAACCTCATTAGACTGAGACTTCATATTCATGAATATGACTCAAGTTTTTAGTTTAATATTTTGGCTTTATAGCCATTTGTGGCTTTTGTTTGAAACTTAATCTGAGCCCAATTTATCCAATGTCAATTTTTTTATCACCTCAATTAAATTTGTTATAACTGATCCATATACTGAGGTATTTGAGCTGTTTAGTATTTACTAATTCCATATTCTGAATGTTTATGGTGGATTCAGGGTCGGTGCCATCACTGATTTCATTCCAATTCCAGATCAAAG
This sequence comes from Acanthosepion esculentum, assembly GCA_964036315.1. Lineage (NCBI taxonomy): Eukaryota > Metazoa > Mollusca > Cephalopoda > Sepiida > Sepiidae > Acanthosepion > Acanthosepion esculentum. The sequence continues at coordinate 125,357,708 of OZ038488.1, forward strand.
TTTCTTTTTTGGAAGAGTTCATCTTGGATTTGTTTTTTTAAACACTTGATAAAGGAGGTTGATTTTTTATTCAAGATCATTCTCATCCCAGTGATGAATACCTATGCCACCTGCATAGGCCCCGTCATCATTTCAAAATTGGCCTCAACAGGGAAAGCAAGAATACTGTTTTCTATTAGTAGATTTTGGGATGTGGGGTCCAGAATGCTTAAATTATCAGCACCTATCTCTTTATATTTGTGCTTGTATAAGTGAAAGGCAGAGTTTAGGAAAAGATTAAATGTACTCTCATTTCCTCCTTGTCATACTCCTGATCAGGCTTGAAATTTTCCAGTTTTGGGGCTCCTTGCAGGACATGTATATTTTTGTGGGGCAATGTAATTAACGTATCAGATCTAGACATTCAGCTGAGATGAAGCTTGAAAGAAAGTTTCTAATGGATGGGAAGAGGAAACCGCTATTGATGTGGCCATATACTGCTGTGAGGTTAATATATATGATTTTCCGTTGGAAGTATGCAATCTTCTGGAGTTGTTTGATGCCATATATGCCTTCATTAATTTCCTTACCAGAACAAAAATCAAACTTGGTTGTGACTTTCATAAAATGATGAGAGCCTAGGCAAAACAATGTCCAGTAATATTTTCACCAATAATCGATTCAACTGAGATTACCTGTTTATGTGGGTGGAACTTGATGACAACCATTTTGTTTCCATAAAGCATCCATTTGCAATGTACACTGCATTTTGGGGATTTGTTTCTGATTCCATATTTCCTTCATGAAATATAGAAACTTGTTATCATATTTGGTGAGAAAGTAAGCTATTTTCAAAAGTTCGGCTTCAATATCAAGTGATACTTTATTGTTCTTTAGTTTTTATAGCTTTCTTAACTTCCTCATCACTATATTCATCATTTTTTATGTTTGGAGACAGACTTTGTAATGATCAGAAATACATATGTTCTATTTCTGCAGACATCTGCAGTGTTCTGTGGTCAGGGTTGAGATATAACACAAAGTGTTTTTTGAGACAAAGACATTTCTGGATTGAGTTTGATTGTATGATGTTATTATGATTTTTCTCTTTTCTCCACATTTCAACCGATTGTGTCTAATGTCGTTTAGCTTCATTAATTTGGTTCCCAATCTTTCAGAGATATTTGTTTTTCAAAGAATTAACTTAGATTTTTTTTTCATTTTCATTGTTGTTTTGTATTCTTCCTTCTTTCTTATATTAATATTTTTAACTCTCAATTGTCATTCCACAGAAGCATCTTGTTATTCTTGGAATGATCTGACATGCTTTGGCTAATGAAGATATGATTCCATTATTTGATTCCTTTCTGTTGTTTGCCTCAAGATTTAGGAACATCAGTTGAGACATTTTGGTTTATCACAGAATTCTACACATACACTTTCATTTTTAAGGGCTTGGATGTTATACCTAGGGTTTTTTTTATGGTTTCTATGATCAGAAGCAAGCTCTTTTGTTGACTGGCATTGTCAGATTCAAAGCAGGAGTTATATACTCAAACAGTTGTCACTGCCTAATCGAACAGCCTGAGATGTTGAAGTCAATAATCTTTTTGGATATGCTATTTGGGCTATACCATGTAATCAAGTGTTCCATGGGATGGTTGAACAATGTGGTTAAGATGGAATATCTTTTTGGATAACAAAAATTTAACAAGAGTTCCCCATTGCTGTTTGAGGCTATTTTTTCAGACATCTTCTTACCATCAAAGTCATAGCGACAGAAAAAATACTAGAAGTAGCATTAGAAACTGCATTAAAGCATAGTTTTCTGTTTTTTTGTTTTAGTACACAAAGTTTAGTTAATTCTATGTAGAACTTCTCTTTCTTTGGAAACAACACTTCTTTCGATATCTGTTTATATTTCTGAGATGAAATATTGTAACTATTTACACTATTTACATTGTTCAGACTGTTGTCCTCATCTTTATTGCCATATTCACAGTCTATATTTCTAAGATGAGATATTCTATTTACACAATTTACATTGTTTGGACTGTTGTCTTCATCTTTATTGTCATATTCACAGTCTATATTTCTGAGATGAGATATTTAAACTATTTACATTTTTCAGACTGTTGTCCTCATCTATATTGTCATATTCACAGTCTATATTTCTGAGATGAGGGATTGTAACTCATTACACTATTTACATTGTTCAGACTGTTGTCCAGATCTTTATCGTCGTATTTATGAAGTTTTTGCCGTTGTATACTTCAGCCTTCTTCAGGTGATATATGTTGGAATTTTAAACCAAACCCTTTATTTGGTCCATAGAGGTAGATTTTTCTCATTCCACATGCCATGCCTTTTCTGAATATCTCAGTTTCAGTTAATTCCCTTTAGTAACTCTCCAATGTTTCCTCAACTTTGATGTTGCCAGGTATTGAACTCACAACTCTTTGAGTCAAATCACTGGATTACTTCAACTGACACTTTTATCAACTGGGCCATTGGTTTGGTTTGAAATTCCAGTGTATATTCCTTGAAGAAGGTCGGAATGTATAACAATTGAAATGTTGTGAATATGATAATAAAGATGTGGACAACAGACTCAACAATGTAAATAGTGTAATTAACACTTCTTTCAGTTGGGTCATTAGCTGACATTATTTCAGATTTTACAGCCATGAGCAACTATGTTGGTAACCATCAGTCTTTCTGATTGATCTAAGATATGTTTATTACAAGATCTAATGATTTACATATTGTAATTCTAACACCATGCTGTCTTATCACCTTTAGGCCTGTCTAAAATAAATTGTTACCCAAATATGCAATGATGTCATTATGAAGTTGATGCACCTCTTGCATGCAAACAAATTCAAGGTTTGCATTTTTGCAATGTTGCAAAATGAAATGCACCCTGAAATCATGACTGCACATTGACTTGTCTCATTTTGCATTTGAAGAAATTTTCAATTTAGATTTTTAGTTATTGACAGATTAGACTTTTCCATTCCTTACTAGAAGCAGACTTTTTGATCTCAGCCTCTGGTGTGTCATCAAAGCAATGTGCATGACCCCTGTGGTTGATGATGTGGTATTCAATCAAATTACAAAGCATTTTTTTAAATTTAGAAATTTAAAATCTCAACATGGCTATTAATTTGAAAGACCTTGAAATTGAGGATATCTATATAGATGGCTGCCATTTGTTTATATTTGCAGTGAATAAACCAACTTTCATCCTAACAATGTAGATGTTGCCAGCATTCAATAAATAAACTTTTAACTTTCATTAAGTATTTATGTTATATATTCAAT
>OZ038488.1:125363510-125458510 GCA_964036315.1 Acanthosepion esculentum
ATATATACACACATGATGGAGTGCTAAACATGTCTTGTCTTGACAGTTTTCCCAAAATTTGACCAAAAGACCAAGAGTCAGAATTTTTATTCCAACTTCTTGAACAGAAATATTCAACAGCTCTTTGTATAGATGCTGCATTTGCACATGTGAAGAACAAATATACACAAAAAATGACTGTATGTACATATTAATTGTAGACTCACATAAGTGTATAGATATTGACTGAATAATTCTATCGTTAATTACAATTACATGCACTGGTAGATACAGAGAAATATAGTAATAGGAAAACTTTTAATTAGTCTCTAATTACAATCTCTCCAGTTGCCAATTTTCTTTTCCTTCCCTTTCATCTTTGTGTATGTGTGGAGGTATGTATGGGTGCATATATATGATGAAAAGCTCATCGCAAAATGGACTTAAAAAATTTGTTTGGTCTCTCTCTCTATACCTATATATACATATTACATATATATATATATATATACAAACATGTATACATAAAAATAAATATAAATATTTATTATATTCCTATCTTTCTCTGTTTCTCTCTCATATATATATATATATATGGCCTGACGATTGCATCTAGTGTGAAATAGACTTTTCTCTCTAAGTGTTGACTTCTATGTTCACTTTTATATATATATATATATATATATATATATATATATATATATATAGAAAGTGGACATTGAGGTTGTCATCAAGTGCCAACAGTCTGTTTGATGCTTCAACACAATCTTCAGGCCCTGTGTGCTGTGTTTTGGCATGACTATTTATATATGCTGCTCAGTGGTGCATTATGGGTAGTATATATATATATTTATATATGAAGAGAGACAGAGGCTAAGAAATGAACAAAGTGACTTGCTAAAGGCATATGTGTGTACATATGTATATATATGTGTATATATGAAGATGATATACAGATGCAGGTGATAATGGATCATTTCTCAGGGGGGCTTCTACTGCTTTTGGGCTAACCATCAGTCAGAAAAAAAACAAAAGTCATATACATGTCTCCACCTGGGCTACCTTACGTGGAGCCTAGCATTTTCATTAACGGATCCATGATAGAGGTAGTTGACACTTTTTTATATTTAAGCAGTGCACTCTCTTGCGATGGCACACTCGATGCAAAGTGCATATGTTCATAATAAGATTTTTCAAATGTACAGGCTGATAAAGTCACTCGAGGATGAATTGCATCAGTTAAGTTTTCCTTTTGTTTTTATTTATATTCTCCTTTTACAGATAAATTCTAACTGAAATTTTAAACACACACACACATGCATTTCTTTTCATCACTGATAGCAGAACTCTGAGTTTCATGCACAATGCAATCATCAGGTGCTGATTAAAAACTGACAATTGAATAATTTAAATATTGATATTTATAGTATATTGTAATGATAGTGAAGCAGTCCATACCTGATCATTGCAATATGTATGAAACTAAGAGTTTTGCTAAATGGTGAGGAAAAAATGTCTATTTATTATTAATATAAATTATAGTTCTGTTTTTATACATTGAGCACTATTTTATTAGCACTGATATATATATATATATATATATATATATATATAATTAGGAGATCAGCCAATTCCACTACCTTGGTTTCAAACTTTCAGAATGAGATAAAGTCAGTATTCCCATTAAACAAATATTTAATGAACAAAGAGAACAAAAATTCAAAACTTATAATTACCTGCTTGCTACTGAAGAGCTGACTAACTTCAAAAAGGATATGCTTGGTATGAAAGACAATAATAAATTCACAAAAGTTAATAGTAATTTCAAAAAATTATTAAGTATCGAAGTAAAAAAATAAAAAGAACTAAAAACCAAAGGATACAAAACAAAGAACATTTATACTATGAACCCAGAGACTTACCAGAAAAAATAAATGAAGTCACTAAAACTTACAAAAAAGTAGCAAACTCGTACATTAAAAGTATAAACTAGGAGGCGAAAAATATCACAGCCAAACTAGGTATAAGTAACAAGGTCTATATATTATGTTGTAAGCAATCATTTCTAACTGTAAAGGATGATAAAGACGGATTCCACAACAATCCTTTTTTAATCTAATAAACCCACCCAAAACTGAATTGGGTAAAATAAGTCAAGAAATACTGAAAAAATGTGCAACTTATTAAGGATCTCTACGCAAGCTACTCAATGGAAAGACATGAGTGAGTGCATTTCTTGGTTTCACAAAATTAAAAAATAAATATAAATATGTGTTTATAACATATGACATAAAAAAACTTTTATCTATCTATATCTAAAAAAAGGTCTGCTGGAGGCTTTGTACTTTTTGCCAAAGTCTTCGTAAATGTAACACCTGAACAAATGGACATAATTTTACATTTGCTGTGAATTCCTTTTATTTCACCACATTTGACGCTGTGCGCTTATTCATTTTTGTTTTTTTAAATATAGCATTCATAAATTTTTTATTTTTTAAAAAATAAAGTGTTACAAAATCAATTGACCAAAGAACCAAAGTTAACAGAATCGGCTGATTTCCTAATTTTCTTTACTTAAAAGCCCTACATGTTAAATTTTTATCTGTTTATATGTGTATTGAGCACTTTTTTAATACTACTGTTTCCTGGTCTAATTCAACTCTGACCATTACCTTTTAATTATATATATATATAGGGATAGAGGTAGTAAGAATTTGAATTGCTAAAGTCATATTGAGATGACAATGATTGCTATTGATTATGACATAACTAACTTACTATTTGTATAGATTTGATGTTACCATGATTCATTTATAATTACAAGAACTTGGTAGTTTATCCAAACCATTATGACAGAATATCTGTCAGTGTTTTCCTCTTCCAGGAATGTACAGGTTTCAGTGTCTTCTCTTTCTTACACTTTATATATTTCTTTGATTTTGCTTCTTGCTGATTCAGTTGCAGAAATCCAAAACAAAATAGTAATTTCTGACATGAATTTGAACTTACATCCCATTTCCATAGGAGCTTCCTATTTCATGTAGGAATGCATTGCCAGTTAGGTTAACAAAATAATAATATTTTGTATAATTATTTTCATCTTTTTATATCTTCCTCAACAGTCTTTTTTGGATATCATTTTCTGTTTTCCCTCTAAAAAAAATGATACAATGATCTGAAGAATGATAAATGGGTGGAGGAAGGTCAGTAGGATGTGGAAAAACTTCCCTATTATCATTTTCATATTGTTTTCCTAAGTGACTTGGGTAACATGCGATCTTGCATTATCATGTAAGATCATCACATCTTTAGGATTAACACTGGCAAGAGATCTCCACTGCCCCATCCCTCCCAGTATAGATCAATCAGTCTCCTCAGTATCATCAGTAAGCTTTTTCAAAAAGAAGAAGATAAGAACAACAACTTGAGCAATGAGCATTATGAGTTTTGATTGACCCAATCCACTGCTGATAGGCTAACTACCATTGCTCACAGAATTAGTGGGGCTCTTAATGACAAACATACCTTGAGGACATATAGCATTAGATATTTCAAGTGCATTTGACAAGGTGTGGCACAAAAAATTGCTGCTCAAGCTCTCCTGCTATGGAATCACTGGAAAGGTTTTCTCAATTATAAAGTCCTTCCTAACAAGTAGATCACCAAAGGTAGTTATTAACAGCCAGTCCTGGTGGTCAATGCAGGTGTCCCCCAGGAGTCACTCCTTGGACCAACCCTCTTTTTGCTTTACATAAATGATCTGCTTAAGAATATACTCAGATCATTTGTAGACATCTATGCTGATGATACAACAATATACAGGTGCACATCTAAAACTCTTGATGATCAGAGATTGGAAGCTGATTTCTGATTTGATCTAGCACTAACTTCTCAGTAGGGGAAAAACTGGCTGCTTAGATTCAATGCTTCAAAACTACTATTTCATCATTACTGATTGGACCCTGAATTACCGCTAGTAATGATGAATGGATGTCTCCTTTAGGGAGGTTCCATACCTTGAGTTTCTGTTGGGCCTTAAACTCACCTCTGACCTCAAGTGGAACTCAAACATATGATCCATTGCCAATGATGCAGGAAAAATGGTTGATTCTCTGGACGGCAACTGTAAGTACCTGATTCTGAGTGCTATCCTCTACCTTTACAAGAGCCAGATCAGGTTGAAAATGGAGTGTTGTTGTTATATTTCCTGTCTCAATAGAATCTGAAAGTCTCCCCAAGTCTTTGTGGGTGACAAATTATTTTCCAACCTCCAATCTCTCACTCTTGCTGCTCTATCACTGACTTCCATGGAAAGTGCTGCTCAGACGAACTACATTCCTTGGTTCCACCAGTTCTAACCTTCATGGCAAGGTCCTGCCAGGCCATTTGCATTGTAACAAATCACCCCCATTTCCTCCGTATTCCATTGATGAGAAGTAAGTTCCACTCCTTCCCACAAACCATTGTTCTGTGAAACTGACACCCAAGAGAATTTTCCCCAATCACTACAATCTTAACCAGTTCAAGCCTAGGGTTAACTGTCATCTTTCCCATCTGCATAAAATGCCTCTTAATGTAACCCTCTACCTTGAGAGGCCCCAGGGCCTTGTACAGAGTGAAACTTACTGTAAAAAACAAAAAATAAAATGAGGGCCACTTCGTTTCTGTAAAATTTAGCAACAGTATTTTTCTGCAAGTTGTTTCATTTTAGTTTAGCAATTCATATTGATATTTGATAGATGACATCCTTCATATCTCACCAAATGCAGTTGGGGTAGGGAGCTTTCATTTTAGCAGGGGTGTTGTCTTGGTTGAATAAAGAGTTTTTTCTGTGGATTCTAACTGTTATTGTTTTCATTGGATATGATTATAGACAACTTGTTTCTCTTCCCTTGTGATGATTCTACTCAGAAAAAGCTTTGCTCAAAAGTCTATTCTTCAGTGATGAGTAAAAAGCAAGTCTTTGATTTCACTCAGAACCACTCTGATGATGATAGATCAATAGACACTTATCTAAGTTCATGAAGGTGTTTTCTGTTGAACTGTTTTGCTATTTCCCATGCAATTTACTTAGGATTTTTTTTCAACTATGGTTTACAGAAGTTCATTATTAACAAAATTCGGTCATTCAAATCAAAGGGAATCTTGAAGAGAAAAATTTCCCAATTGAAACTGGCCAAACCATTGTTGGATTGACTGTACTCTTAAAGCTTACTTTCAATTGATGAAACAAAGAATTCATAAAACATACTGTTGCTTTCAATCCTATTGGGAATGACTGCAAAATACTTTCCCCTCCCCTATTTATTTGTAGAAGTACACAAATACATGTTGGGATTTTTTCCTAGCCAATAAAATAGACTGGTTCTCAGTTTGACCTGACACAGTCCCAGTCTGTCTTTTCTTGAAGTCAGAATGCTATGTTTGCTTGTCCAAACTTGCTTTTGTGTGTTGCCGTTAATTCTCACTTTTGCCAATTCTTAGTTTTGCCAATTTTGTTGCTTTGTCTTATTATTGCTAATTTGCTTTGTATATATTCTTTGCTTGCTTGACATGATTTTTGGCTGTGCTGTTTGTTTTTCTTGTTATTTCCTATTGCAAACTTTGTCAATTCTGTTTGCTGGACAGTCTTTAGTTATTTTTCATTTCATCATGGCTACCCACTCCACACATACAGTATCTGATCTAAACTCATTTGATGCAAAATTTACTCACATTGATATTGTGTAAATTTTGAAAAAAAGGAATAAAATATCAGAGCATAAAATTAATGGTTATTTAATCCTAAATATTAAAAAAGTACTCCTAAAATCATTATATAAATGAATGTGACAGGATTTTCAAACTTAATATCTATCTATCTATCTATCTATCTATCTATCTATCTATCTATCTATCTATCTATCTATGTCTGTTTCTATTTATCTTTGTCCATCTCACATATCATTATATATATTGATATTTTGTATATATTATCCTTTGATCTTTGACCCAGAAGTCATTCATTAGTAATATGATTGGTTTTGATAAAAAGCATATAAAAATATATTTCATGAAAGTCAAATAAAAATTTATTTTTATTGCATAAAATGACTGTTGCTTTGCTTAAAACACCAAATCCCAAATATTTTTTTATTTGTATGGCATTTTGTTACAAAATTCAGCTAAGTTTCATCAAGTATGAATTTTAATTCAATTAGAATTGAATAATTATTGCAATATGATACAGTTTTATTTGGAACTTAGTGACTATTTCTCATGACCAAAATTTAACATTTCTTTTAATTCTTCCCATCATATATGTATGTATGTATGTATGTGTGTGTGTGTGTGTGTGTGTGTGTGTGTGTCCACCTGTTAATATTTATATGTGCCCATCTGCCTATGTGTATGTATGTATGTATGTATGTATGTATGTGTGAATGGTGAGCATTGTGTTGACTCTTGTGCCTCAGGATTGGATTTCTGGAATCCTGGTTTCATATCCTCCTGGAATCAGTTCATAAGGTCCCTTGCAAGGACCCTTTTGAACAGGCTTATATACTTTCCATTTATTCCAGAAGCATGGGGTAACTTTAGATATGGATCTGATTTTCTCAGTAAGACAGCCGCAGGATAAATGTATTGAAAAGCGAGTACCTATCAACCAGGTTTTCGTGAATTTGACCAAGGCTTTTGACACCATAAATCATGATGCCTTGTGAAGGATTATTGGTAAGATTGGTTGCCCTCTGACTTTTGTCAATTTACTGAAACAGCTGGAAACAGCTTGTGTTACATTTAACAGCTCACATTTAGATGAGATTGCAATGGACAATCAGGTAAAGCAAGCTGACATTCTCACCCCAACACTTTTCTCAATCTACTTTGTTGTACTCCTCAAGGATTGTGAGGCAGAATTTTGTAGCACCATCCCAGAGGAAGATTGGCAACTCATAATGAATCTCACTTCTCTACCACTTTTGGCCTGAGGATTAGCCTGAGGAAGACAAAAACGATGTTTAACTTTCCACTTGGTGTGCCCTCTAAAGAGCCAACAATACTTGTGAAAAATAACACACTGGAGGTTGTTGACACTTTCCCATAAATTGGAAGTGATATATAAAAACAACAGTACCCTGGGTACTGAGATTTTTCAGACATTCAAAAGGTAAGGGTTACATTTAGTAAAATGGAAAGTAGAGTTTAGTCAGAGGAATTATCATTAAGGCTAAAGTAAGTATGTAGACAGCCTGTGTCTTAACATCTCTGCTGTACTGTTCTGAAACATGGAAAACATACCAGAGTCATATAAATTGGTTTGAGTGATTCCACCAGAAATGCCTGAGATATATACTTAACATCAAATGGTAGGGTCTTTGAACCCAGACAAAATTGGTGTCCAAAGATCAGAATGCAACAGTATTGTAACAATAATAATCCTCAACCATATGTGATGAGCAGGACACATTGTGAGGAGGGGGATAACAGGATTCTCGAACAACTTTTCTATGGGAAACTGAAGACAGAAAACTGAAGACAGAAAAAAACTGTCTACACGACAAGCCTAGAAAGTGGTTTAAAGATAATTTGAAGGATAATCTAAATCCATTGCACATGGATCTTCAGCATTGGGAAGAAATGACTTTAAATCATACAGAATGGAAGGGAGAGATACAATGCCCTTGAGGATGAATGCCTCAGATGAACTACAAAGAGATACTCACACTAACTTGCTAGCTAATATGTAGTCTTGGAAATGTGGTGTTTTGAGTGTATGTTGTTGTTGAGGAAGGTTATGTAAAGCATCTGAAAGATCATCATATCAACCAGAAGCAAGATGGCACATCTTCCTGCCAACTATACTCATGTTGTTTGCAATAAAGTTTACAGATCATCATCTGGACTGAAAAGACACACGGTGGCACACAAAAGAGTTGTAGGTCATTCAAATCCAATCAATTCAATCAAGGATGCAGAGTATCCGTCCTATATACATGATACCTGTGAGTAAGATGAGGCAATCACCATGTGTGAATGCATCTGCCTTTGCATAGATGTATGTGCCCAACTACATTTATGTGCAGGACAGAGATTTTTGAAATACATATCCCCAAAATCTTCTATAGTGACATAGAAGGAGACAAAAAGGATTTCAGTCACAACTGAATTTACAACAGAAAACCAAGATGAATAGATTTCTTATGAAATTACAGTCACTGCCTGAATATTCCCTTCTTTTTTATTCTCTTGTTGCTTTTCTCCACTTCTCTCACAAGAATACACACACACACACACACACACACACACACACACACACACACACACAGTTGAATAAATAAGTTTGTAGCCCAGAAAATAGTTATTGATTCAATTTTGATCCAAAATATTCATTGTATGATGTTCATTTATTGTTAATCTTCAGTGAATGAGGTGCTTTGACAAGGAAAGACATTATGCTGGAAAATAAATATTTGTTGCGTAAATGTTTTGTTTCATCTGAAAACTAAGTGATCTATCTATCTATCTATCTATCTATCTATCTATATTTATCTATCTATCTCAGACTTTTCATTATCTATCTATCTATCTGTCTGTCTGTCTATCTATCTATCTCAGACTTTTCATTATCTATCTATCTATCTATCTGTCTGTCTGTCTGTCTGTCTATCTATCTATCTATCTATCTATCTATCTATCTATATATATATATATATATATATATATATATATATATATATATATATATAGTGGGAAAAATAAGTATTTCATCCCCTGATGATTTTATGAGATTGTCACCTTACAAAAATAGGAACAGTCTATAATTTTCAGTGTAGGTCCATCTTGAAAGTGAGAGAAAGAAAATATAAAAAGATTCTAGAAAATCACATTATATTAATTTTTGAACATTTATTTCTTTTTTATTGAAAAAATAAATATTTCACCCCATAGCAAAACATAACTCAGTATTTGGTGAACATAGCAGTCACACATTTCCTGTAATTGGTTACCAAATTTTTACAGATCCAGGGTGGGGATTTTGGCCCACTCCTCTTTGCAGACCCTCTCCAAATCCTTATGGTTTGTAGGTTGTCGTTGGACAACTTGAAGTTTCAGCTCCCTCCACAGATTCTCTAAAGGATTAAGGTCCAGAGACTCCATTACCTTAATGTGATTCTTCTTGAGCCACTCCTTTGTTGCATTAGCCAAATGCTTTGGATCACTGTCATGCTGGAACATCCATCCATGAGCAATTTTCATTGTCCTGGATGAGGCAAAGAGTTTTTCACTCAAGATTTCCTTGTACTTGGCCCCATCCATCTTTCCCTTGACCTGGTGTAATCGTCCTGTTCCCTTAGTAGAGAAACAGCCCCAAAGCATAATGTTTCCACGACCATGCTTAATGCTTGGGATGGTGTTCTTGGGGTCCAAGTCAGCTTTTTTTTCCCTCCAAACACGGTAAGTCGAGTTGATGCCAAAAAGCTCAATTTTAGTCTCGTCTGATCACAACACTTTCTCCCAACCCTCCTCTGAATCACCCAGTTGTTCATTTGCAAAAATCTGATGGGCATGTACATGTGCCTTCTTCAGTATGGAGACCTTGCGAGCACTACATGATTTCAGTCCACTACGATGTAGTGTGTTACTAATGGTCATCTTGGGGACTGTGGTCCCAGCTGCCTTGTGATCATCAACACATTGTTGCTGCATAGTTCTGGGTTGTTTCCTCACTTTTCTCATCATCAGGTTCACTCCCCGTTGGGAGATCTTGTGTGGAGCTCCAGACCAAGGGAGATTGATAGTCAATTGGTGTTTCTTTCATTTTCTTATTATCGCATCAACAGTTGACTCCTTCTCACCTCGTTGCTTGCCAATCGTCCTGTAGCCAATTCCAGTCTTGTGCAGGTATACAATTTTGTCCCAGATGTACTTGGACAATTCTTTTATCTTGCCCATTGTGGAGAGATTAGATTCTGATTCATTGAAGGATTCTGTAAACTAGAGTCTTTTATACAGGTAATGAGTACTTGATTAGGAGTAATAATTGAGTAATAGGACTAGTCTATATGCCTTCTGGTCACATAACCGGTCTGTGGGACCTGAATCATTGCTGGTTGGTAGGGAGTGAAATATTTATTTTTTCAATATAAAAGAAATAAATGTTCAAAAATTAATATAATGTGATTTTTTATATTTTTTTTATATTCTATCTCTCACTTTCAAGATGGACCTACCCTGAAAATTATAGACCATTCCTATTTTTGTAAGGTGGCAAACTCAGAAAATCAGCAGGTGATGAAATACTTATGTATATGCATGTGAACACACATACAAACACATATGTATATGCATACATGCAGTGAATTTTTATATTTATATGCAAGTAAATTCTATACTCATTAATCTATATAAATATGTATATATGACAGATATATGTATATACTGTATCCATTGATTTGATGTTAACTTGAAATGACTCTAAAATTAATTAAAATGATATGCATTAAATACGATGTAGATTAATTAATTCATCAAGAGATTACAGACATAACTTAATTATTTTATTATAAATTAAAATCCATTCTCTTTCCCTCAATTATTTTTCCTTTCTTTCTTCTCACATTCTTTGTGTGTGTGCTTTTGCATAAACATATATATTTCTATCTTCTTAAATATGAAAGCATATAGACACGAATATAGATGTGTGTATGTTTATGCATAACAAGTCTATAGTAGTCCAGTTCAGGGTAGTCCTTTTGTGACCACATGTACACACACATTCCAACTTCTTTCCCCAAACATTCTTCAAGGACCTCTTTTTGGATTGCCATCAACTGCTTCATCATCATTCTTATTCACAGTTATTGTTTAAAATCTCTTCCCTTTCTGTGACATTTCTTTTCCGTCTTTGAAAAAAGTCACATACTGCAGAGAGCTCAATAAGGTTGCGTGCTAACAGACTTATATGTGATGTGATGTGATTTCCTAAATAAACCTGAATGAGATATGAAGAATATTCGTCACAATGGTTGGATACCTTCAGAACAGTTTGTGGAATCCTCAGATGTTTTTCAAATACAAAAGCTCACCTAATACAAGGCTCAAGAGCCACTCATGGTAGAGTATTACTGAATGAGGTGTATGATATAACCATAAGAGGAGGTAAAAGGAAGTAAAAATTATGAAGATAAGGAAGATAGTGATTTATTTGAAGAGATTAAGATTATATTGTTTTAGGAAGTATATTTGTATGACTCTTAGTATGACCATGGAAATAGCAATAAAGGTACCAATAGGCTGGCAATGTTCTGCATGTGGGAAAAGAGGTTGCAGAGTTGGAAATAGGTTATCTTCTACAAAACGATTTTGAACTTTATCAAATCTGGAAAGTGAAGATTGAACAGCTCCAACAGCAATTCTTCATTTTTGGTCCAAGTTGATGTTTCTAAAGGCAGTGAATGGCAGGTGGAATCAGGTACTTCTTATTCTCATAATTGCTGATTTCCTTTAATTGCAGCTTGAATGTATTTCTTGGATTACTGGCCCCTGAAGATAATTACAGGTGGCACGAGATTTGAAAGTATCTTCCTCTTTCCTTGATCACTTCAATAGTGAAAAGATGTATTCTTCTAGCTCCCACCGACATTTAAGTACCTCAGCTACGAACTCTGAAGGTTGCTTTGAACTCCTTATATTTAATCTCATTTCTCATTTTTCTAATATGATCTATCAATATATATTTTAACATTTATTTGTTTAAATTACAAGTCTTTCTTATTTTCCCTGGACTCACATGAGTCCACCAATATTGTTTATGGGACAAATGTAACCAGGAGCATTGAACATTTACTATGCAACATCAACAACTCATATCAAAATGTTGAATTTTGCAACATATTCAATATTTTCAGTTATTCCGCTTTTAACAGTCAATTAAAATAAGAAGATTTATTTAATACAAAGTAAAAACAAAAAATCATTTGGGTGGACATCCTCTAAGTATGGTGATTCCATCATTTTTTGTCAGGAGTTTTACAGATATATACAAAATATCCCCACAAAATGTATAAATCTATGCTTATTAAAATATATTTCATTTTCAAAATTTAATGGCATATACAGACAGAATAGTCGTCAGTTTTAAATTGCTAATAATGTGAAGCAATGCAATGGTAAACATTAAAAATCATTTTGTTTCGGATTTGTGTAAATTTTTTTGTTCAATGGCTGCTTTAAGTTTGTTTACTTTTATTGATTTTATAAACTTTACAAGTAATTATATTTTATCATAAAGCAACCAAACAGAAAAAACAAATAACCAATTCCACATTTAAAAAATCTGGGTTTTTCTCCATAAAATGTTTTGAAAAAATGTTTTCAACTTTTTTGTTCCTAAATATTCTGTCACTTATGATATGTTCTGGTGATTGAAAAGAATGAAAATCTGTAGACGTTAAATTTGGTGAGAATGGATGGGAAGAAAAACTTCTTATTCTAATGATCTTATTTTTTCTTGCATTTGTTTTGCAAAGTTGTCTGCCCTTGCATTGCCATACTAGAGAATATACCTTTTCTATAACCAAAGCAGGACACTTTCAATGTAATACTTCATTTACCCGATTAAGTTTCTGGCAATAAACATTTGCAATCATTGTCTTTCCATGTTCCATCAGCTTGTAATGGATAACACCTTTTATGTTAGACACAAAGCAAAGAATTCTGTGAATGGAATCTTGGTTTTGATGTTGGCACTGGTTTCTCAATTTTGAGATAACAACTGTCTTTTACATTTTCTGTTGAGATGCAAAACCCATTTTTCACCATCTGTAACAATGAGAATGGTTGGTGGGTTCATAATATGTATATATATATATATATATATATATATATATATATATATATATATATATATATATGAGGAGCTTGAGCATCTCAAGGAACCTGAATGTAATATCATCAAGAGCCTCATCACCTGGTAATGTCACTCATGCTGGTAAATATTCAAGGAAGATGCCAGACTAAGGATGATCTGATGCCTGGCTGGTAGGTAGTCAAGGTGGTATTCTACATATGAGAACAAGCCAGCAACCTGATGCAAGCTGTTGTCATGAACCTGGCTGACAATCCCTGGTTTGCCACAATGGATGGTGTCAGCTGAAGTGTGTGTGCTATGGAGTGGTGACCCATGGACCAGCTCAAAGTATTTGCAGCCAAGGTTTTCATACTCAAAGAAGGGCCATGTGGAGCACCACATCATTGAGGATCAGTTGAAAAACACCTTGCTGAAGACAGAAATCAATCAGGTCAACTGGAAGAAAGAACCAATTGGAGAAGATCGGCCCATGAAAAAACAACATCCTTTGAAAAGACCAGAAGACAAATAGAAGAGATGAAGAGAGCTCTCCATCCTCTGAACCCTCCTAATCTACCATGCGGTTACTCCAACATTTTGGACTCATTTCATACAAAAGGAAAGGAAATATCAATACTCAGCAACAAGTTCCAACAACAATGATATATATATATATATATATATATATATATATATATATATATATATATGAATAAAGACAAAAAGAAAAATGTCTTTAGTAAATGTATTTGCCTTGATAAAGTCTCTCAGAGGATGAAATGTGTCGATTAAGATAATTCTTCCTTTTGTCTTCATTCATAATGTCCTTTCACAGATATATTCTATTTTGAATTTGACACACACACACACACACACACACACACACACATATATATATATATATATACAGACACACACACACATATGGATGAGTAGATGGTGTAATTATTATCAATCTGGAAAGTGAAAAAACATTAAATTTTAGTCAATTCTGTTCCATTCACTTTTATACTAATGCACTTGGGAAAGCCATGAATCCACCATCTTAAGGCAGTGGATGAAATAGCAGGGTAAACTAGGCCGTCTTGCCTGGAGATGGGAACTAGCCTAGAAAAAAGAAATCTCTGAATTCAAAACCACCATAAAGAGGAATGAACTCCACGAGGCTATCTTATCCGAGACAGATTTTTTTTACTCAAGCAAGGCAGTAAAGCCACTGAGATGCAAGGGGTTACTGAATGTCGAAGAGGTAGAAACAGGAACATTGCTAAGAAGCAAGAACAGAGGAAGAGTAATCAGGACAATAGCAGATAGTGATTGACATTGCATTTACATTTTTACAGATTAAAGTTGGAAAACATAGAACTGAAATATATATATATATATATATATATATATATATATATATATATATAAAATCATACATTTTGCAAATACATTGACAGATAGAGAGTAGAAAAATAAATTATAATGATTGAATGTTTTTTGGTTTTTAATAAGATATACACCTATACACACATAAGTAAGATATACACCTATACACACAGGCAAGATATACACCTATACACACATAAAAATGCTAAAAGGAAAGTGAAGAGAGAATACTTACATTATGATTATTTCTAATTAAGCTATGATTAATTAACTTTCATTCTTTCCTGCATTGTGGTTCTTCTTATTACCTGTTGTCAACACCTGAGATGTATTAACAAGTCTGAAATTCCTCTGTAGGTAGACAACCAAGGGGTAAACAAAAATAATCTCTTTATACCATAATGAACCTGAATTAAACTCTAATTAAAGCTTAAATAATTGAACATTTGGGAGTTAATAGCATCTATTTAGCAGCATTCTGTCAAATTCAAGTGCTAATCTCTTGTAAACAATTGAAGCCCAAAAGATGTATTATCTAAAGGAGCTAACCCAAAGCAAGTTTCAAGCCTCTTTCAGTGAGCTAAGTCAGCCATATTGATTAGAAGACAGCAGACAGACCAAAATACAGTGGACTTTCGTTTTCTTATTTTTTTGTGATACTTGCCCTGGGTAATTATCACTTTAATTGGAATAAGAAATATTTGTATTTTTTTCTTTTAGCAAGATTCCTTATGTTTTTGTTTATATCCAAATTGAATAAATAAATAATAATAAACTCACCTCCTTCACACATATAAATATCTATGCATAATCAATTCTTTTTCATTTGTATGTAAAACTTTTTCAAATAACCTGACTGATTGAAACCAAATTTGGTATTTATTAAGACATTGCCCACATTTCTGAAAATATGATTTTCACAAATAAGAAACATCTCAGTTATTTGTAACTCGTTTCCAGACGAGATAAATAATCATTTCTAAAACTCATAAACTATTTGTCCTGCAAACAATATTCAAGGACTTATGTGAATCAGGGTAAATATAAGGTCTAATTAAATGGGCAAAATAAACTGTAATCTGAGAGAACAAGTCATCATATAATTCTTTTTTCTCACAATAATGTTCACCCAGTACAAGGCTCAAGAGCCACTCAAAGTGGAGATGTACAGTTGATGGAAATATGTGAGGAAGATAATGATTAAGCTTAGACCCTAGAACAAGTTAAGATTATAGTGATTGAGGAAGTATCCTCTTGGGAGTCAGTTCCACAAAGCAGTAGTTTGTAGGAAGAAGCTGCTTGTGTGGACCTTATATCTCCCCAATGGAATATAAAGGGAATGAGGGTAATTTGCTACAATGGGCGTGGCCTGACAGGTATTAGCTGTGAAGGTTAGAACTGATAGAACTAAGGAGTGTAGTACATCTGAACACTTTCCATGCAAATAATGATAGTGCAGCAAGAGACTTGTGATATTTCATCTGTGGGAAATGGTTTGTAGGGGGAAAATAATTCATCACCCACAAGGATGCAGAGACGCTTTTGGAGTCAAGATAGGAAAGTGAAGACTGTGCAGCTCCCACCCATGTATGGCAGCAGAACTTCATTTTCAGCTCTTGATCTGGCTCTTGTAAAGGTTGAGGGTAGCAGGAAGAGTCTGGTACTTACTGGAATGGTACAAAGAACTTATCGTTTTTCCAGCATTTTTAGTGATGGATTAAATAATTTATGTATTAATTATAGCAATTGTTTCAGAATATGATATAAAATCTTTTATTTATTTTATCTTTTGTAGAATTATCATCGTTCCTTAAGTTTCTTTATTTTCTTCAGTCTTTGTTTTCGGATTTCTCTTTTAGAAGTTGAAGTATTGGAAGAGATAATTTTAAAATAAGAATTATTAAGCAAAAAAGCAAACAATATTCCTTTCTTCCTGTCAGTTGGTTTCTTAAATTTTTCTCTCTTTCTTCTACAGACACACATACAATCACATGTACACCTTTTTTCACTCTCTTCTATAGACACACATACAATCACATGTACACCTTTTTGCTCTCTCTTCTATAGACACACCTACAATCACATGAACACCTTTTTTCTCTCTCTTCTATAGACACACATACAATCACATGTACACCTTTTTGCTCTCTCTTCTATAGACACACATACAATCACATGTACACCTTTTTGCTCTCTCTTCTATAGACACACCTACAATCACATGTACACCTTTTTGCTCTCTCTTCTATAGACACACGTACAATCACATGTACACCTTTTTTCTCTCTTATCTACAGACACACATACAATCACATGTACACCTTTTTGCTCTCTCTTCTATAGACACACGTACAATCACATGTACACCTTTTTTCTCTCTTATCTACAGACACACATACAATCACATGTACACCTTTTTGCTCTCTCTTCTATAGACACACGTACAATCACATGTACACCTTTTTTCTCTCTTATCTACAGACACACGTACAATCACATGTACACCTTTTTGCTCTCTCTTCTACAGAAACACATACAAACATATGTACACCTTTTTCCTCTCTCTTCTACAGAAACACATACAAACACATGTACACCTTTTTGCTCTCTCTTCTACAGAAACACATACAAACACATGTACACCTTTTTGCTCTCTCTTCTACAGAAACACATACAAACACATGTACACCTTTTTGCTCTCTCTTCTACAGAAACACATACAAACATATGTACACCTTTTTCCTCTCTCTTCTACAGAAACACATACAAACACATGTACACCTTTTTGCTCTCTCTTCTACAGAAACACATACAACCACATGTACACCTTTTTTCTCTCTCTTCTATAGACACACATACAATCACATGTACACCTTTTTGCTCTCTCTTCTACAGAAACACATACAACCACATGTACACCTTTTTGCTCTCTCTTCTACAGACACACATACAACCACATGTACACCTTTTTGCTCTCTCTTCTACAGAAACACATACAAACATATGTACACCTTTTTCCTCTCTCTTCTACAGAAACACATACAAACACATGTACACCTTTTTAGTTGTAGTTTATTACAAGTTAACCGAACAATTTCATAATGAAGAATAAATGCTAAAATAATATCTAGAAAGAAAAATATTCAATGTTTATGTTTAAATGATGCTTTGTTTGATGTGTTAAAATTGTCTTCATTTCTGAGTTGCACACATAAAAAAACCTGTCTAAATATACGTAATTTTTAGCATAAAAGTTTCTTATTTGAAGTGTTGAAACTTTTTAGAAAAAAAATTGCACAAATTTATAACAAAATTAACAATAGCTACATTGGGAAGTATATTTTTCACTTGAAGAAAATTATCAAAAAATGACAAAAGACATATTAGTCAATACTTATTTTTTATTATGAAAATGTCTATTTACCTCATATTTATATTTAATACCCATTCCGCATGCTCAGAAATAAAATGTCTGTACATATTCTCTGGATACCTATGATCATCAATAAATTTCTGGATGCCTATATTCACAAGAACATCAATAAAGCTGTTACCCATTGACAAAGAAAACATATATTTTCTGTAACAAATTTCTTTTTCAGCCTGATGTTCTTTCTTGAACATTAATTCAATGATGAATATTAATTATATAGAGCATCATTTAGTGAAAATATCAGATAAATTTTCAACTAATAACTACATATCATGCTACAAATATATTGACCCATCCTCATATATATATATATATATATATATATATATATATATATATATATATATATATATATATGTTGTGGTCACAGAATAGGTCCGAAAGAAAACTCGAACTCAGCAATTTAGTGAAAACATATTATTAAACAAAAGAACGAATACAAAAGTGTTGCAGGTCCGACTGACGCCAAAGTACAGCAGTCAACTCGTCAAGTAAATATCGCTGTCTACAGTTGACAAGTTGATGCCACGCCACGAGGGAAAGATGTGGCACAATGTGGCACTCTGCCCTTCAGCGGAGCCTTGTCCGGGTTCCTCTCTGCTCAGAGGGAGAGAGTTCGACCGACTTGCTGGAACAAGTCGCAACAAGGCTGTCAATTGTAGACAGCTCTCTTGTGACGCATAATCTCCCCGTATATATAGTAATAGGATGAGTCCATTTAGTCCATAAAGGTAGGTAAAAAAAAAAACCCTCCCAAGCCTTTACCTCTGCAGGAGTCTCAATATCGTCTCCTTTTTGGATTGATGACGAGAGGGCCCGTGGACTTCCTCTTTCTTTTAGATCGTCGCGGTTCTGGAGCTGCTTGGGGTATTTGAATGTTGAAGGTGTCGTAAATGGTATCCATAACTTCTTCTTCCTGGAGAGTACTGTTGCAGTCATCCAACAGTTGTTTCCTGATTTGATTCAGGTGTCTCTTATGTGAGAAATGAAGGCCTTGGATTATGTAGACCATATTTCCAATCCTCTTTTCTATCGTACCAGGTTCCCAGAAAGATGTGTTATTTTTAAACATCTTGAAGAATACTTTTTCCCCTGGGCTGTATTTTTTCTTTGGTACAATAGAGGTCGGACCTTTTGTTTGTTTGGGCAGCAATTTATCAAAATTATTTCTGCCGGAGATAGTGAAGCTGGAGCGTCAACATTTGGCGTGATCCTGTAAACTTGTAAAAACTGCTGAGTGCCCTTTCCTTTGGGGTGTCGCAAGCTTTTTTCAGGGCTCTTTTTAGGGTGTCTATGAAGCGTTCTGCTTGACCATTCGACCTTGGGTGATATGGGGGGGGGGGTCGTAATGTGTTTTATCTGAGAAATCTCGCAGAACTCTTTAAAATCGGTCGAAGTAAATTGAGTTCCGTTGTCACTAACCAAGCAATCTACTACCCCAAAACGAGCGAATAATTCATTAAGGTAGCTTATCGTTGCCTCCGCAGTGGGAATTTTACATCGGAACACTTCCGGCCATTTTGAATAACTATCTACTACAATTAGATAGTAGAATCCCTCTAGCGGTCCCACAAAGTCCACGTGGATCATTGACCAAGATCGGTCCGTCTTTGGCCACGGTTTATGTGTGATAGGTGGTGCTTTTGCCGCCAATGCACATCCCTTGTATGCGTTGACCATATTTTCGATGTCCTGGTCCATTATAGGCCAGTATACGTAGCTGCGCATTAGACTTTTCATCCTATTTTTCCCCGGATGCCCAATGTGAAAATCCTTCAGGATTCTCTTCTGTAGGTTTTTTGGAATGATGATTCTCTCGCTGTATAGGAGTACCTCGTCACATAAGGAAAAACTGTCTGATATGTGTTGGTCCTTTTCTGAAATTTTTGTTTTTGTTGCGCTAATGAATTCATCATTGCGGGATTCATGTTTTATTTCTTGTAGCGTCACAGGAAGTTCTCTTATAGTGCTACATAATAAAGTTTTTATTTCTCTCTCTGTTCGTAGTGAAGCAATTACAGAATCTTCTAAGGATTCCCTATGTCTTGGAACCAGTCTAGAAAGTCCGTCAGCGTGACAGACTTTTCCCGAGGGGAGGTATTCCAACTTGAAATTGTAATTTAGGAGAATTATCCCCCAACCCAGCAGTCTGTTTGCCGTATAACCGGGTAATCATTTTTTTCACCCGAAAATACTGAGTAGCAGTTTATGTTCCGTTTGTAATGTGAAAAATCTTCCGTGCATGTAACGGTGAAATTTCGTGACTGCAAAAAATGATTGCTAATGCTTCTTTTTCTATTTGGGAATATTTTCCGTTGGGATCAGGGTCCTTGATGCATGAGCGATGGGATTTTGCGTTCCATCTGGCATTTTATGAAGCATGCATGCTCCTATTCCATACGAGCTTGCGTCGCTAGCAACTATGATCTCGAGGTCCGGGTCGTAGTGCGTAAGGAATAAATCCGATGTTAGGACTTTGATAGTTTTCTCGAATGCCTCCTTTTCTTAAAAGCTCGTTCAGCAGGGCACGGAGGTTATGCATGTTTGGGATAAACGCTTGGTAGTAGTTCGCAAACCCTTAACCCTGTAACTGACGGCAAAGTACAGCAGTCAACTGTAGACAGTGATATTTACTTGACCTCCCTACGAGGGAAAGATGTGGCACAAGGCCGAGTTTCACGAGTTTTCACAAAAAATGCCCGTAGAAACTGTAAAAACAAAATTGGGTTGGTCAAGAACTTGTTCCAAGAACTTTGATAAGACATTATCAAAGAGATTTTTTGGTGCAATGTCACTTTCATCATTTTTCAAATATTATGTCAGCGCCTCATATAGCAAGACCATTTAAAAAATCTCTTGACATTTTAGATACTGAGGTCAAACAAATCTTTGAACATTCTCTTGACATTAAATCTAGAAACTTTACAGATGCTGAACTTGAAACGACTTTAAGAAAACACCAAAAATAGGAAAGCAGTGGGACTTGATACCATTTCTCCAAAGGTTTGTAAGACCCGGGATTTCAAGGATATTCTACTTCAACTCTGTAACAGCACATCCGATTTGTGGAGTCATAGAAAGATGGAGAGAAGGCTGCATAATTCTTCCAAAGAAAGAAAATCTAGGATTGTCAAAAAAGGAATCATATTCACCTCCATTGCAGCAAAAATTTACAACTCAATGCTTCTCAACAGAATACAACCAGAAGTAGAGAAGCTGCTCCAAAAAAGACAAAGTGGCTTTTTAAAAAATATGTCAACCATTGAAAAAATCCTGATTGTTTGGCAGATTATTAAGGGCATCAGGGCAAAGAATCTACAGCCCTACTGTAATTTGGAAATCTGATCTACTAGACAAACTCAAGAGGAGATTCTTTTGAGCCACTGTAGAGGCAGTGTTAATGTATGATGCCACTGCTTGGACATTAACTAAATCCCTAGAATCTAATCTTGATTGAAACTTGGATGTTCAGAGCTATACTTAACATCTTGGAGACTGCATCCAACTAAATCACATCTCTATAGACCCCTCCCTGATATTTCTACAATATTACGCAAATACAGATTGCAAGTGATATACTGCTCTGGACACCTAGCCATAGAACAAGATGGGTTGGCTGCCCAGCAACCACCTCCATTGACCAGCTATGTTATGACACAGAATGCCACCCTAATGACCTTCTGACCTTGATGCAGGACTATGATGGTTGGTGTGAGAGACTCATGAATATTTGAGCTAGCTCAACCAAATAAGAATAAAATCACATCTTCAAGTGACACTTCCAATTTGTGTTGCTTATTATTTTGGAAATAGATTCAGGACATTTTTGTCAAAATTTAACAACATTTTATTGCTGCTGTGTTGTATGCTTTTTACATTTGATGTTTGTAGTCATTTTTTATAGTTTATGTGATAGAGTTTATGTGATAGAGTTTATGTGATAGAGTTTATGTGTAGGAGTTTGTGTTGGTAAAGATTTGTTGTATTTCTAGTGTTTATTCATGTGTTGTTTAGTGATATGCAAACTTAATTGGACAATTATCAAATAAATGGCACATTAATAAATGGCACATTAATAAATGGCACATTAATAAATGGCATATTAATAAATGGCATATTAATGATAACGTGTAATGGAAATCAGGCAAATGGTCTGAAACAGAAAAATGAAATAAAAAACATCATTAGGAAAGAACATTCAATGGTCTTTAACCAAATTTGTATAAACAAAAGATTGATGACAACACACATACACACACACACATACATACACACACACACACACACACGCACACATATATTTTGGGGAAATTGTATGAGAAAGTGGAAAAAGTTTGTGATGAATTTTATCCTTCACAATTTCACAAAACTAAATTCATTCTGTTGATACAAGTACACATGCACACAACTGTGGGGTGCTGAGAAATTAATTTTTTTTTTATCTAGCTGAATTCATTTAGAGTTTTTTTCTTTTTCTTTCCATCACATTTGTAAGTAGGTGTTCTACATTGTCATATTAGAAGATCTGCCAGGAATTTATATATATGTATATGAAAACAATTTTTTACTACGTTACTTAAAAATTAAAAACTGAAAAAAAAATAAAAATAAAAAAAATAAATAAACAAAATGACAATAAAATAAGTAAAATAAATTAACCCAAACAAATTATCAAAACACACCCGTTAGAATAGATGGAATAGAATAAATAAAAAATAAAAAACGAAATCAATGAACCCAAATAAATAAAGTAAATAATAAACAAATTAACAAACCAATATGACCAAAATATTAGACTGTAAAAATCAAACCAAAAATCAGACGAAAAACATAGCTGTAACTGTTATATAATGATAACAAAAATACTATGTTACTTAAAAATCGAAAACCAAAAAGAGTAAATAAAAATATACGGTATAATAAATAAATAATAAAAAACAAGTAAAATAGATTAATCTAAATTCATCCAAATAAATAAATAAACTAACAAACCGATCCCGATAAATTAACTGTTAGAAAAACAAATAAAGATAATCAATCCAAATAAATAAATGAAGTAATAAACAAATTAAAAACTGCTCCCGCGAAAATAATAGTTAGAATAAACTACAGCAATCAACTCCCAAATTGAATAAATAGCTTTAATTATCTTCCCAAACCAAAACAAAACCATTAAATAAGTGATATAAACAAATTTTTACTACGTTAATAAAACACTGATTAAAATAAAAATAAATAAATAAATATATAAGATAAGAAATAAAAATAAAAATAAAAATAAATAATCATAAGCAAAATAATTTAACCCAAATAAATAAACAAATAAACAACTTCTGGCGAAATAACTGCCAAAATAGACTACCCACGATGCACCACTGACCCGTATATATAAATAACTGAGAAAAATAACAGCACTCATGGCTTGACAATTGCGTCTAGCATGAAACAGACTGTCGCCTCTAAGTGTTGACTTCAATGTTCACTTTTATATTTACACACGCTCTATCTCTGATATTGAGCACTTTATCCCATAAATATAGCACACCTTAAGACTATATTTCTTCATATATATATATATATATATATATATATATATATATATATATATATATATATATATATATATCTGCCAGGAATTTATATATATATATAAATACATATATATACTTTATTTTAGGATATTACATCAACATGTAAAAAATGCTACATAAATGCAATCATGTTTTGATGTGGATTAAACACATCTCATCAGGCATTAGTAAATAACTGGTGAGTAGACAAATTATTGAAATTTAAAAGCAAGATACACCCTCTTTTCATGAGAAAAGGAAGAAAAAAAGAGTAAAAAAGAAAAGGGAAGAGATGATTGGAGGGTTCGTTTTGTTTTTAATCAGATCAACCAACCAAAATGGCCTATGCTAAATTCAAAGTAAGGGGGAAAAATGACAGTTAAGAATCAATCATATGTAAGAGGTCATGACCTGCAGATTTAGAATGATAGATGACATCCAGCCATCATATGACAATTCAGAAGTAAATGGCTACAATGTTATACATCATAACATGTTATTTCCTAGGCAAGATGAAAGGTAATTTAACAAGATAATCGACAAACTATATTCCCAGTAAGTTACAAAAAAAAAAAATCTCATTTTTATAGTTGGTAAATAAACAAGTCCTTTAAGAAACCAATGGAAAGTCTAAACAAATAAATCTAACAGAATTATTTAAACATATGGATCTAACAAAATTATTTTAAGATACAGATGTAACAAAATAAAATAGAATGCAACTGTTAACTAAACGGTCTTTATATAGGGTGTTAATAAAACCATCAATGCAAAATATCAAAATGTCAGCTCAATGCCAATACATCTACACTAAATATTACTAACACTACTGGAAGATTAGTGTAAAAATTATACTAC
Source organism: Acanthosepion esculentum (assembly GCA_964036315.1). NCBI lineage: Eukaryota > Metazoa > Mollusca > Cephalopoda > Sepiida > Sepiidae > Acanthosepion > Acanthosepion esculentum. The sequence continues at coordinate 125,387,557 of OZ038488.1, forward strand.
ATCGAAATTGGTCTTTGTAATCCACCTACAGTAGAGGTAGGCAAACTATGGCCTGCAGGCCACATCCGGCTTGTTGGTCTTTTTAATCCGACCTGCTGAAGAACTAGTGGGATGCCAGGCATTACAGAACAAGGTTAAATAACTGAATTCATTTGACCTTGTCCTGTAATACCTGGCATCCCATTAGGTGGCCCATTTGCCTTATTTCCAAGCACCATGGAACAGCTGTGCTGTGGTCACTGAAGCTGATCTCGGCCACTAATATCATGTCTCAGCAGCATCCCAGCAGTGTCTTTCCATGCCGTAGTGCTATCAATCCGTAACAGTTCCATTTTTGATGGAGACGTTACTAAATTGCATCAAGCTCAACAGAGCAGATTGCACCAGACAGGAAATCCAACACAGAATCAACATAATACACTTCCACCCCTTTCTAAATAAAACACTACACAGGTCATATATAGCTGATCACAACTTCACATAAACATTACGTCATGACTGGTGACACTGGGTCAACAGGCAACTGATCAAAGGGTGACTGACTAGCAAACTTACTCATGGTAGAAGCAGAAAATTGGATAGATGGCCAGATGAATAGTTCTGTTGTTTGTTGTTGTTGTTTTATTATGGGATCTTGTGGTCTTATGTATGTTCAGGATTATCACGTGATATTGCTTGAATACAGATGGCTCACAAGGCAGTGCTATGCTGCCATGATGTGCCTGGTCGAGATTGATGAAGAAAAAAAAAAGAGGACGGAGCAAAACCATGGTGCTGACACAGCCTTGAACACGTCTGCAACAATGAATCGCCCAAAGAAAAGAAAAGTTGACAGTGAGTGCCGAGTGTTTAAGAAAGAATGGACAAGTAAATAAATTTTCATTGAAGTCCAGTCAAAAGCTGTATGCCTTATTTGCCAAGAAACCATTGTGGTTTTAAAGGAATACGACGTCAACTGTCACTTTTCCTCCAAGCATGCTAATTATACTAACAACCAGTCAATGCAAGAATGGACGGCTACCACTCAGAGTTTGGCAGCTACTTTGCAGGATCAGCAAAACACCTTTATCTGACAAACTGTCAACCAAGAATCAAGTAGAAAGGCAATTGATTTACTGGCATTCAAATTAGCAAAGACCAGCAAGCCCTTCTCCAAAGGGGAGTTTCTCAAAGAGTGCATGGTAGAGACAGCAAATATCTTGTGTCCTGAGAGCAAGAACAAATTTGAAAAATTATCTTATCATGCAGGACAGTGACACACTGTGTTGAACTAATTGACAAAGTGAAGTCATTTACATTATATTCTTTGGTACTGGATGAAACTAATGACATAAAGGACACTGGTCAGATTTTAATTTTTATCAGAGGGATTAATGACAATTTTGAGATAACGGAGGAGTTTTTGGCAATGGAATCCCTAAAGAGGGAGAGGACTTGTATGTCAGGGGTCATTGAGAGGCACAAGCTACCTTGGAGTATGCTTGCCACAGATGGATCACCAAATCTAACTGGAAAAAACGTCGGGCTGCTCAAAAGAATCCAGGAGGGATGAAAGAGGACAACCCTGAGCAGGAGGTAATTTTCCTACACTGCATAATTCACCAGGAAGCTCTGTATAAATTTGTATTGAACATGTCGTAAAACCAGTTTTAAAACTTGTTAATTTTATTCAAGCAAGGGGAGTTCAACATCGTCACTTTATTAAGTTTCTTGAAGAAACTGACGCCAATCACCAGAACTTGCTTTACCATTCCAATGTCTGTTGGTTAATTTGGGGGAAGTGTGTGGGAGCTCAAGCAGGAGATAATCTCATTTTTGGAGCTACTTGAGAAAGCTGACAATTTTCTTGAGCTGAGTGACACAGATTGGCTTCATGATTTAGATTTTGCTTTGGACACACTGACACACATGAATAAGCTGAATGTGAAGCTACAAGGGAAAGACCAATTTGTGCATGAAATGTACACAAACATCAGAGCAACAAAACCAAGCTTGCTTTATTCCCAAAGCAAATGTCAAACAAGTCATTCACTCATTTTCCCACACTGGCTTTGTTGAAAGAGAGGGTGCCCTCTTGACATGTGAATAAATACAAGAAATCACTGGATGACCTACATAAAGAATTCTGTCATCGGTTCTCTGATTTTGACAAAATTGACAAGTCACTTCAGCTGGTGTCATGTCCCTTCAGACAAGACCTTGAAATGGCACCACAGGTGTTACAGTTGGAACTGATTGATCTCCAGTGTGACACCGTCTTAAAAGAGAAGTTCAACTCTCTTAAACTCTTAGAGCTGTGAAATCATCTTGCATGCATGAATTTCAACTCTTATTCTTATATCAATAACGGCATTGTTTATTTCCAGGTAAACTGACAAAGTAGACTTCAGAAGTAACGAATTGCAACCTCTTTTGGAAATGGATACATATTGGTACCGTGGTGTTATCAAGTACCTGCAGAAAAAAAGGTTTAGCCCCCAAGGGCATTCAAGCTGACATGGTTGCTACATTTAGGGATGATGCTCCAGCTTTATCAACAGTGCATAAGTGGGCAACTGAATTTATCAGGGGAAGCGAGAATCTTGAAGATGTGGATGTCCTGTGACTACTGCCACTGAGGGAAAAATTGTTTGTGTTCACTACCTGGTGATGGATGACAGGTGATTGACTAAAAATCAAATAGCCAATGTTAATAGCATATCCTGTGAGAGAGCTGAGAATATTCTGCACAATGAAGGTTTTTGTTCAGTGAGTGTAACATTTTCTGACACCTGATCAAATGCACACTAGCCTGATCACATCATGGGAAAATCTGAACTTGTTTGGGCCAGACCTAGCTGGTTTCCTTGAACCTTTCCGAACTTAGGATCAGTGTTAAGTTTAGAACTTTGAGCCAGAGACAAAGAGACAATCCATGCTATGAACACCTTCTTTACCTGCTCCAAAGAAGGCCAAGGTTGTTTCATCTGCTGAGAAGGTGATGGATGGCATCTGTTTATTAGGATGCAAAAGGTATTCTGTTTATTGACTTCAAAAGGGCCACACTATCATGCCAAGAAAACTGACAAAAAAGGTCTTGTTTTATCAGGACAATGTTCCAGCACACAAGTCCTTGGTTTCAATAGCTACTGTGCATGACTGTGTCTTCAAACTGAATAATCACCCTCCCTATTTTCCTGATTTGACACCATCTGACTTCATTTGTTTCCAACATGAAAAAAAAACACACTTGCCTGAGAACTGTATGTGTGTATTGGATTCTATGTAGAATACAATAGGACCACAAATTTTAGTTTCTAGAAGGGATTATTTCAAAATAAATTTGCATAAAAAGTAGAAAATTTTATATAACATATTCATAATAAACAATTATTTCTCATACCTGATGTGACATTTAATGGTAATTCATTTTGTAGACAAAATCATTTTAGATAGACAAAATGTTAGATAAAAATAGAAAGATTTTCTTTCTCATTTGATTTTTCTTCTTTTTCTACTTTCTTAGCTTTTGTATCAGCTGCTGTATTCTTTCACTGCTTTCTTTTATTAAATGTTAGCACCAATTTCTTCAGTCAGTTCGTTTTATTCTCAGGGATTTATTACATGGTCCAATGATTCAGGCTTTGCCTCAGTTCTTCTGAGGTAAAAAACAAGAGGAAAAAGTATTTTGAACAAATAACTAAGTCCTTGCTTCCATGGTTTCAAAGAATTTTGAATTTTAACAAGATTACCATTTTTTTTATCCCTGCTCTTTCCTCCTCCTCCTCCTCCTCCAACGACGACGACGACAACGACAACAACAACATCATCATCATCATCCTCCTCCTCCTCCTCCTCCTCCATTGCAAATCCACAGGTGGACATAGGCATTTCACAATTCCTTCCATGACAACTGTGACTCTACCAGAAACACCTCTATAACTAATCTCTAATTTTGACTGGTGTTTTCCCAATATGCTCAGTATCCATTTAACAACAACTTACCAACCTTTTACTTCATCTCAGATCTTTTCTTCTTGATATATGACCCCCCCCCCACACACACATATATCTATTTTTGCTACTTGTATGATATTGCCTATCATTGGATTTGTGCTAAGTGTGTTCCTTTCTCCTGTGAATTTTTGGTATGTCCAAAGTTCCAATGATTTCAATTTGTGCATTCACATCAGAAAGTTGTGTGTTCATATATTCCACTGAGACGTCACAAGTATGTGGGAGTGGTATTATTTTCTTTCATGCCAACTTTGGAATAAAATGAACTGACTCAAGGGTTTAAAATGAATAATAAATTTTTATTTATTTTCTTTAGAGTCATGAATTTGTTTTTTTGGTATTTGGTAATACGGTGGATATTGGTAGCAGTCTAGAAAAATATCAGTGATAATTTTGAAGTCAGACCATAATAGGGATACTAGTAATGTTAGAAATAGGTCAGTATCAATCTACTGTGTTTTTCTCAGCCCTAAGCAGAATAGTAATATCATAGCAGATGATCTCTTAACTACTTCTTCACACATAGCTGGTTTCTCCACAGTAGTGTCACCAATCATCATGCTTGCTGTCTCTTCTGTTTCTAGCTGAGAGGTGTCAGTTTATATCCATTTTGACCAGGCTCTGAGACTCTAGTGCAAAAATTAGTTTTGGTTAACATCAAAAGTCTCATTGTCTCAGTTTTGTTGAGTGGCGAAAATTATTTTATTTTTTGGCATTCCTTTCTCTTTCATTTATGTTTAACATGGCTCCTCCCTGATTTTAGCTGGATTCAGTCTTTTCTTCTTTCTCTTTTTATTTGAGGGTTGTCTTCTCATTATTTGAGAGAATTATAGAAAAAGAAGTTCAGAGAAATAGAGAGAGATAAAGAGATAGAGATAAAAAGAAAGTGATAAAGGTTTTAAAGGAAAGTGCAAATGCCTTATTTTAATTTGATATTTGATTTTTACCATCTGTAACAATGAGAATGGTTGGTGGGTTCATAATATATATATATATATATATATATATATATATATATATATATATATATATATATATATACATATATATATATATATATATATATATATATACATATATATATATATATATATATATATATATACATATATATATATATATATATATATATATATACATATATATACATATATATATATACATATATATATATATATACATATATATACATATATATATATATATATATATATACATATATATATATATATATATACATATATATATATATATATATATATATATATATATATATATATATATCTAAATGTAATGAGAACAAAAATAATATATTAATTCTAATGTTCACAGCATTAATTTAAAAGAGGGCTCAATACCGATAGTAGAGCTTCGCCAGCTCCCCTGAAGAGATGCAGAAACGGATTGACCGGCTTTTAGTCGGCCTAGGCACACTCGGGCTTGAGCTCAATGCCCTCAAATGCTGAGTGTTATGCATCCGTGGGAACAAGAAGAGGAAGTTCTGCTACGTTGATACCGCTGTGTCCGTAATGGTGGACGGTGTGGCCCTCCCGGTTGTGACCGCCGAGTCTGAATTTAACTATCTTGGAGTACGGTTCAATTGGAAGGGTGTCGTCAGAACACCGCTTGGTCTAGATTTGCTTCTGACCAGGCTCGATCGAGCTGCATTAAAACCACAGCAAAAGCTTAACTTCCTAAAGAAATTCTTGCTTCCGCGCCTGCATCACAGCATTACCTTCGGCCGACATCATAAGGCTGAGCTTGTAAAAGGGGATAAGTCGGTACGTCGGGCGGTACGTAAGTGGCTCCGGCTACCTGCTGACTGTCCCAACTCTGCTATTCATTCACCGACAAAATTCGGCGGTTTAGGGGTCGCTTCACTCGAACTTCTCGTTTCTACTTTAAAGGATGACCGTCTTAGCCGTTTTACTAACGGGTACGCAGAGGATGCGCCGATTGCATCCCATCCCTCAGTCCGCTACTTAATGACATACAGATTCCGCAATCCCGCCAACTGCACCCGCGAGGGCCTGGTGGACGACCTTCTTAATAGGTTTGATACCAGGGGCCTATCGGGGTATGACCGTGTCCCTGCTGTTAACAGCTGGCTCGACCATGCCCCCGCCAACTTGGCCGGCGTTGATTTTCAGGAGGCTATTCATGTCCGTTTAGGCTGTATGGGCACGCCAGCCCGGCTATCCCGGGGTGGTCGTCGTGTCGATCCCATATGTAAGTGTGGGCGCGGAGCTCCTATGAGCCTGCCCCACGTTGCCCAAGCCTGCGGTATCGTTGATGGTCTCCGTCGAAAGCGGCACAATAACATTGTGCTCTTCGTGGCTCAGTCCATGAAGAGGCGGAATCATGATGTCATTATGGAGCCGCAATTCGAGACTGAGCGTGGTCTGCGTAAGCCTGACATCATGGCCCGTAATGACGGGGGGTTGATCTTTCTCGATGTGCAGGTCCGCCCTGACTCCACTGTGTGTAGTCTGGAGGCCTGTAACAAAGAGAAGATCCGCAAGTACAACCAGCCTTACTTCCTCGATGCGGTCCGTGATTGTTATGGTAGCGACATTTCCATCAAAGTCGTTGCCCTGACGTTTAACTGGCGAGGGGCGGTTTCCCAGCAGTCATATCAGGACTGCCGTGCATTTGGGCTTCTCCGGTGGAGACATTACGGAATGATTACCAGAATGGTCCTCCGTGATACTGCTCGTATGCTCCGGACATACTGGTCTGCTCTGGCGGATGGATTAACTCGCCCTGCTGCTTCGCCGAGGTTGCTCCCTGACCTCTCAGAGTAAGTCTTGTTGAGCCTAACTTCCCTTGCTGTAAAGTAAAATAAAATGAACGAAAATCCAAATAAAAAGTATAAAACCCGCAAAATCCAAAAATATGTTTTCCTTTCCTATCATTGCCGGCGTGCAGTAGGGACTCTCGGTCTACAGGGATTAACTCAACGTGATTGGCCCTGATCTGTCATCTCGTCTGCAGTCGCTCTCTCACAGACGCGATGTTGCCTCGCTCTGCCTTTTTTACAAGTACTTCCACGGTAATTGCTCTGAGGAGTTGCGTTCGCTTGTCCCTAGGCCTCGTGAATTTAAACGCCCCACGAGGCTGGCATCCCGCTCCCACCCCTACACCGTGGAAACTGTTAGATGTAGACGTCTCTTCTACTCCAATAGCTTCAAGTCTCGCACATCTCGCCTATGGAACTCCCTTCCCTATTACTGTTTCCCTGACAATTACAATCTCCAACGGTTTAAGTGTAGCGTCAATCGACATCTCCAGCTGCCTTGATCTATACACTTCCCTTCTCCACATCCTTTCATTTTTCATTCCTATCTGCTCTCGCTCTGGATCTTTTGTGGCCCCCTTGCCTTGATCGACCCACTCTTTCTCTTTCTCCACATCCCCTCCCTTACCACTCCTATCTGCTCTTCCTCCAACCCTTCTTTAACCCCTTGCATGATAGTGGCCTTGCTTGGGGTGATATGATTAAAAAAAAAAAAATTATTTATTATAATTTTTCATGTAGACAATAAATTTTGTTGTGAGTAAATTGTTTTTATTTGTATGAAAAAATTATAATATATATATATATATATATATATATATATATATATATATATATATATATATATATAGTGGAAAAGTAAAAGATTGAGAGATTAAGCAATTGAAAATTGGTTTTCAGTATATTATGTATTGAGTGTTCCTTTGTTCCGTTTTGAAAAAAAAAGAAAGAAAAATAATGGTTGACAAGTTTTACATAACATTGTTGCTCCTTTTCAATTTGTTGCATTAGAAGTGAAGAAGAAGATGATTGATAAAGCTGATGGTGATGATTCAGCTGGAAGCAGTATGTGTCATCAAAGGCTTGTGAAGTTGACTTGGAGGATTTGGAATTTAGAAGGCTGATTTGAAAGCTTTTCTGGAAAATGGCCTCTTTCAATCTACACTGGAATTGGCTGAAAAGATTTGTTAAACACTCAAAAGTTGTAAGACATTTGCAGAGTATGGGAAATATTAAAGAAGTGTGAAATTGGTTCAACGGGGATTATTAGACAATATCTCACCTTTGGCTTTTCACTTTCTGCTAAACATGAAAGACTTCTTGGTGGCAAAAAAAAACCCAACTTTTTTTTAGTGAAGCTGAAAAGTAGGCTCACTATAAATTTTAAGTATTAAAAAAATCATCAGTGGATATAGAAAAGCAAGACTTAATCCTTTGGGAAGAAGTTATTGTTTTGTATTTGGTAGGATAGAAAAAGTATTGTGTAAAGAAATAAGAAATTATTGAAACTAGTTGAAGCTGTTACTGAAGCATATGTTATGATCACAATCTTTGTGGTCTGAGTGTTGCATTTAAGAAAAAGTTCATTTACAGACCAGGGAAGACAGAAAATCATACTACAGTTCATAGTGCAGCTTGACAAGGCACATATTGTTTTGCTGACTTTTGTATATGTTGTATATGTGGAGTAATCTGTCCGTTCAAATTTATCTCTGCATCTATTCACACCTATCTGTTCATTTATCTCTGCCTCTCTCTCTCTTTCTCTCTCTGTCATATATATATATATATATATATATATATATATATATATATATATGAATAGGTATCTTGTAAAAAAGCGATGCATAAAGTTTAAAATGTATTTTAAAAATTAGAAATCTTTCTTGAATCTTTTGTTTTACTTTTAATCCCAAGCTAATAGATTAAATTTAATATTTCCAATATGCAAAATATTTTGCTGTATTTCAAACTGAGTTTATATTGATTGGAATGATTTTTTCTGATAACATCCGTAACATCTATAAAATCGCACAGATTGAGAAATCTGTCAACACATTATAATTCTTTTTATTAAGAAAGCTTTCAAAAGTAAAATATACTTTTCTGAAACATCATTTGACAATATATATATATATATATAATTTAATAGAGAGGTGGGTGTTTTTATGAGGTGTAGACACATTAAGTCCTGAAAGTCTTACTAAAATCCAAAATTATCCAATTTTTGTAAAAATTTCCAAATCAATGTGTTTTTCACTCAAAAGATGCTCAAATTTCACAGACAAATTTATAGTCCCGCATAGACACTAGAAAAAGAATTTTAACCAACATTTAAAAGGTTCTAAAAAAGAATAAAAAAATAATTTTTACATAATTATTATGTAAAAATTATTTTTTATTCTTTGGTCATTTCTCTTAAAAATAACATAAAGATTTTGAAGATAAAACTTTTTCAATATGGATGCTCACTTTTAGTGAATCTTTGGAGGTAACTTTTTTTTTTTAATTGTTTCACCCCAAGCAATGCAGGGGGTTGCAGGGAGTGAAAGTGAAAGAGAATAAGAAGACTGAAAATGGGAAAGATTGAAGAAAGCATAAAAAAAGATCAGATTTCAAGAAGACAGAAGATAGTGATTGATGTTGCATTTAAATTTTTGAAGATTTGTGACAATGAAGTTGTGAGGTAATTAAACATTAATTCTAAGCAGGAAAAGGGTTAAAACCAAAATGAAATATAAACTGGAAGATAGAGAGATAGAAATGGATGGAGGATTGTCAGAGAGCATTTGACAACCTCAAGGAGTAACTGACAGTGATATTCTTGTTGACATATCCAGATTTCAACAAACTGATGATCCTATATACAGATGATAGTGATCAATGTATTGGTGCTGTCTTTGTTCAACCATTCCCAGACAAAAATGGGATGGTGCCTGGTATACAAGAAGAGGTACCAGGATAATTCTTTTTCCATAGATTCTCTGAGATACAACAGAGATGGCCAGTGATTGAGAAAGAAGCCTTTGCTGTAATGTATGCTGTATAGAAGCTGGATTATTATTTAAGTAGAGCTACATTTACTATTAAGACTGACTATAAACCATTACGGTATTTGTTAGTGACCAACTGGACAAATAAGAAGATACAGCAGTGAGCCTTGAAGCTAAGTGGTTACAATTGCAGAATTTTAGTACTCGGCAGGGAAAGAAAATACATGCATGGATTTACTGTCAAGAATTTCAAAGCAATTGGAAGCAAAGTCTATAAGATTGGAATCAGGGGTAATTAGAACTTACCAAGTACAAGTGATCAATTCATATAGATTGAGGCTTGAGTCCATGTTAGAGGTTGAGAAAGAGGGGAATCCACATTTTTTTTTTTTTTTAAGCTTATCACCCCAAGCAAGGCTGGAAGCCACTAGCACGCAAGGGGTTACAGAAGGTTTGGAGGAAGAGCAGATAGGAGTGGTAAAGGAGAGGATGTGGAGAAAGATAGTGGATCGATCAAGGCAAGGGGGTTACAGAAGATTTGGAGCGAGAGCAGATAGGAATGAAAGGTGAAAGGATGTGGAGAAGGGAAGTGGATAGATCAAGGCAGCTGGAGATGTCGATTGACATTACACTTAAATAGTTGGAGCTTAATGACTGATCCTCACTGGAGAGATATGATAAAGGAAAATCAGGAGGACAATGCCATTCTGAACATTTTGTCTGCAACTGTATTAGCTCTTAGGAAGGGATGAGGAAATAAGGCTCAGACTGCTTGTGCCTGTTGAGTTGAGAGTCAAAGTATTAGAGCAGTGTTATTGGAAGATGGGCCACATGGGAATTAACAAGAACTATGACCTAATAGCTAGGAGTTATTATTGGTAAAGGTTGTATAATGAAGTTACCAGCTATGTGTAATGGTTGAGTGATATGTCAAGCTCAGAGGAGGAGACATGAGACAGCTCCATTGATGGAGACAGATATCCCTAATTATCCCTTTGAAAAGGTAAGCATGGATATATCAGGCCCGTATGGAGAGATCTCAAGAGGAAATCTATACATAGTAAGCTTTGTAGATTGGCTAACGAAATGCTCTGAGGCAAATGTGATACCTGATAAGAAAGCTCATTGTCTGATTTGATACTGACAGAGATATTTCCCTGATCTGGAGCCCCAGTGCAGCTGGTCATGGACAATGGGCCAGGGAATGTGAATAACATAATAAAGAATACATGTTAAAAAATATTTAGAAAGAAAAGTATTCAATGTTTATGTTTAAATGATGCTTTGTTTGATGTGTTAAAATTGTCTTCATTTCTGAGTTGCAAACATCAAAAAACTTGTCTAAAGAAATTGGACAGAATTATGGGAACCAGTGATAGAGAAATTCCTTGAAGTTACATTAAAGGAGATGCTGAAGTTATTAAAGCTAGTAGAGAAAATTAGTCTTGATTACTATGGAAGAAGAGAGTAGAATTTGGAGAGATAATTCAGAGATCATAATGAATTGGTCTGCCATGTTAGGCACTTTAGTAGCTATTGCTGCCATAATAGCGGCAATATGGAGGCTGAAAAAGCATAGGAAGAAATCAGTTAATTCACAGGTGTTGGTGAGTGTGTATGAGATTGAGAGACAGACACCATTTAGTGTTCCTTACCAAAGCAGATCAAATTCAGAGACAGATGTAGAAGGAAAAACAAAACCTACTATTGTGGAAACAGGGAAATTTACTAAGATAGACAAATTAGGAAAGAGATAAAAATGTATCAGCTGAAACAAAAGTAAGGGGAGTTGTGAGCCCCAGGTTGAATGACAAAATTGTAAAGGTTGGTGCGAGCCCCAATATGAAAATGCATGATCATGAACCAGAAAAGAAAAAGAAAGGCTTTTTAATTCTACTGTCTGTTTAGTAGAAACATTACGTAGGAAAAATATTTCTGGTTCATTTTTATTTCTCTTATCTTAGGGAAGATGGAGTTGGATGTCATATACAAGTAAATGACAAAATTGGAAGGGAGTGATGTGATGATGAAACAGACTGTCACATCTGGGTGTTGACATCAATGTCCACTTTTATATTTACATATGGTCTATCCTTATTATTTACCCATAAATATAGCATACCTGAGAACTATGTTCATAATATATATATATATATATATATATATATATATATATATATATATTATGTGTGTGTGTGTGTGTGTGTGTGTGTGTGTGTGTGTGTGTTAGTATATATATATATATATATATATATATATATATATATGTGACAGGTAAAAATATCCGTGGGTAAGTAATCCAAACAGAACCTATTAATATAAAATGTAATATAAAACTAATCCACAAAAGAGAGCTCAATTTAATTTTTATTATAGAGCATTGAAGTGAATTACAATTAATGAGATCCAAATGATGTGGTAGAATTAGTTGTTTAGGACAATATATTTTTTTGGTTCATTGGGTCTCTCAGGAGGGGCCATTTTTTTGTTTTGGAATATTTTATGGGCCTTTTGTTTAGCATTGAATATCAAATAATTAGAATACTGGAGAAGTTTGAAAATGTTTTCAATGTATTTCTCTTCTTCGTATAAATAATCTGAGTTGCATGTTCTTAGAGCCCTTAGGTAGAATCTGATGATTATGACGGATTTTATTTTGATGTTATGATGGGAATAGAATTTTAAACTGTTGTTAACATGGTGTAGCTTGATATCTGAAAGGGGCAGAGTTGTGTTCTTCCATTTTGTATGTAAATTCCATTGTGTGCATGACTAACGTTGATATACCTGGTCAGGTAAATCAGTATCACAAGAGAGGGTATATAAATAGAGCATCATCAATATAATGGCAGTATATTGATTGTTTGGATAAAATATTTTGGAAAGGATCGGATTTGAGAACACAATTTCTTGATGAATTTCAACTTAACATAAAGAAGATAATTAGAGATCTAGAATGGATTATTGTAAAAATAAATAGACATAATCTGTCTATGTTATTTAATATATATATATATATATATATATATATATATATATAGTGTGTATCAAAAATATATTTACAGACTTTAGGGATGGGTTCTGCTCTCCAAAACAAGGACAAAAGGCCATTGTTGCACCTCGACACTGCAACTCATAACAAATATTCAAAATGTGCTCTGTTAGCTTCTATACACACATATATCCATCAGATCATTGACTGGTGGATCCTTTCAAATACTCCCACATAGTGTCAAATGGTATTGCAGGCCTCCATGGCCCATTAATGAAGTGTCTCTTCATTATTAATGTCTACTGCATAAACCAGTTGTTTTAAGCGACCCTACAGATAAAAATTCAGAGGTCTCTGGTTAGGAGAATGTGCAGGCCCTGGAATTAGACATCCCCTACATATCCATCTCTCATGGTAGATGTCAGCCAGGGCATTGCAAAGAATGTGACTAAAATGTGCTGGGGCCCCATCATGCATGAACCACATGCATCTTCATATTAGCAGGGGTACATCCTCTAGCAGGTCTGGAAGTGTGTTCAAAATAAAGTCCCTGCAGACAGCTCTTGTAAGAACATATGGACCTACCAGACAGTGATCTACAATTCCAAACCACACATTAATCATAAACTGATCCTGGTGTCTAGCTTATATTGTACCCTAGGTTTCCAATCCACCAACAAATTTTGGTTGCGTAAATTTGTTAGTCTATCTCTTCCAAATATTGCCTCATCCATAAACAAGATTGAAAAAAACAAACACTGGATATGCAGTATCTGTTTATATTTCTGAGATGAGGTATTATGTACATTATTTACATTATTCGGACTATTGTCCTCATTTTTGTCGCCATATTTATTACAATGTTTTCGGCCGTTGAACTGAACCCTTTATTTTGCTCACTGGGGTAGACTGTTCTAGTTCCATGTGCCATGTGTAATGGATGTCATTTATCAGTTATCTCCTGTTAATTTCCTTCTGAAAGTTCTCCACTGCCTTAACCGGGTATTGAACTCACACACTTTGGGTCCGTTTACTGGATCTAACTAACACCTTTATCTACTGTTCCTGGAAAAGAAAATTAAACAAGTATTGAGTTTTATACTTTAAACAATGACGTTAATAAAATCCAACATTCATTTTTCTTTGTTCAAATGATTACACTGTAAATCTTGCAACCTCCTGTTGAATGCTCTAACAATTGAGCCAATCTTTACTAAATGACTTTGTTTGGTTACATAAAATAACTGTAAAGCAATTGTTATGGATTAAAAGAATTTTTTGTAAAGAAGTTTGGCAGAAATGATTCATAGCAAAATTACAAGGAAAATTAAATTTAGTCTCTTGGGAAATATTAATTTATTGTGATAGTCAAGCTATTAATTTTGTCAAATTTTAATTATTGCAACTTCAAATTTCAATATTTAATTTTCCAAATACTTGAACACACAGACAGTGTTTTGCGTTTAGACGTAGTAGAAATCATACAAACCTGGGAGAATAATGTGTTAACCCTTTATGGTTAATCTTTTTACTTCACATGCACTTTTAATATGATACAAAAAGGTAGAATAAAGAAGAACAGAAAACAAACATTCTTTTTTGAGAAAATGGAAATATAGTTTTAGCCACTGACATAAAATCTCTGTGGAATCATTCGTTGGGAAAAGTTAAACAAATTCTGCGAAAGGATAAAGAAATCTTCAAAATATAATATACCTTTGAAATTGGATTATGTTTGTGCAAAAGTTTCAAGTGAAAAACTGCTTTTCAACTCTGTATTTAACTTCCAGTTTTTGAAAGAAAGCACCAGAGATATTTGCACAAACTTTTTACTATTTCTCATTTTTTTTCAACCCTTTCCTTGCCATCCCTTTCTTTACAGTGTTTATCTCCTCTTGTCAGTTTTTCAGGAGAATCAGAACATCAATGTGAAACATTTAAAATTGAAAGTAAAGCTAATAAACATTTTGATTACCAATTAAACATCTCATCTTTCTACAAGTTATTTGAACTCTTGATGCCATTCTTTTATTTTTTTACCACAATATTTTAGCTTCTGCCTTCTTCGGCTTTCCTCATGTAATTAGATTAAGGGATTAAAGTTTTTTGTTTTTTTTTAATCATGTAGATAATTTTAGATGTGGGTAACAAAGATTCATGCAGACAGAGTTAATCAAGAAGTCAGTCTAAAAACAGGGCATGAAATTTCAAAACTAGTACTATGTGTAAGAGGAGAAAAATGAATTTATGTTTGAAGAAAGAAGCAAATAAGTCATCACCTCAAGTTTTGTAACACAGATGAGTAAGATTAAGAATATTAGCATGAATAATTAATGGAATGTTGTTAATGACTCATCTCAGAATATATGACAGTATTGTAATGCGAGAGAGCTATAGTAAAACGATTTATTTTCCCATTATATTTCCTCCATTATGGGCATCATATCCATGATATAGTAACACCATAATTCTCAGATGGAATAGAATGGCTGAAACGAATGACAAACATGCTTTGTTTTCACAGAGACTTTTATATCATATATACATATGTCCCATGCCATGCAGAAAATAATATATCACATATATCTACACAGAAAATCAGTGTGTAAGGAGAAACAAAAAGGAAGTTGGATATATGGAGATACTTCTGTGTTTCTGGAGAAGCCATGTTTAGGACTCCAGATTCAAATAGACTGAATTCATCTATATCCCAGGTGTAGACATATTCCATGAATGGGAAGCAGAGAGTCTTGGGTTTTCCTAAATTAAGGACTGTGAGCTGGAGTTTCTTTCTATATATAGGAAAGACATATTCCTGGAGGGAAAAGGTATCATGGACTTGTAAGCTGCTGGAAGGCATATTTAGCCTCTGCCTGGGCCATGGGGGGACAGAACTAAAGAAAGCAACCTTTTGGTTTGCCTGCTGTAAAATGAACTGAATTTGGCTGCTGCTTTCATCACTGTATTGAGTAACGTCACTAAGCAGTCCGTCACATGACCCAAATGATTTATCTCTACCAAAGAACGAGAAGGAGGTTTTGTATCCTTACAATATTTAAACAATAACATTTGGTTAATTTTAATCCTATTTAAGTATTTAGTCACATCATCATCAGGAAATAAATTTTATTCGACAAAATCTACTTTCACTTTCTAGGATATAATTGTTTCATTGTTGAATTATTCATAGTCCAGGTTGTATCTCAAATGCTACATAATATGGAGAATATAAAATTTGTAAGAAACTTTGCTTCCAGACATTAAAGAACGGTTGGCTAAGAATCAGAATAACAATAAAGATCAGGAAAGATAAGAGTAAATTTGAGAAAATACCAAATGTTGAAAATTGAAAGCAAATACATTTCAACATATAAGCCATAAAGTGATTTTTCCCAATGTTGATAGAGATTAAATAGCTGCATAGGTACATCAATGTAGTAAGAAATCTGAACTGGTTGATTTGAATGACATTTGGCCATAAAATATCTCGACATTTCAACTCGCTCTGCCTTTTTTTCAGTATTTTCTCTATCAATTTTTCATTGCCTGGTAAAATAACTTTTTTTAAATCTCATATAATCGAAGAATTTCACTTTCCATAACTCATACTTGTTATCATCAACATAAAATAATATTTTAGAATCAGGATGTGACATCACAGTGAAATAAACAAAATATTATTAGAATCCACAGAGTTGATTTAACAAAAGGGAAGCTCCAAACCATTCCCTTATAGACAAAATTAACTTAGGAGAAATCAAGTTAGAAAACGTTTGTGACAATAAGAGCAGAAAATCCTTTTGCCATTTCTTTAAAAATGTCAGGAGAAACAATCTGTGAGTCTCTATTAATAGCCATATTCGTAAATGGGCTTTTGTTAGATCTAAAACCCTTTAAAACTGTCATCATTGAAAAAGAAAAATACAATAGCAAATTCAAGGTAACACTAAGAAGTTTTGAGGAAGCTGAAAAGATTAGGGGCAAAAGCAGTACAATGAGAAGGGAAAGAAAATGGCAAAACTAAAAATTAGAAAAAAATAAAATAGCATGTTATGCCTGCAATAAACAAGAACATCGAGCTGTGAATTGCCAAAGTGAAAGGAAAAATGAAAAACAACTGAAAAAAAAAATGATCCCTCTGTTAAAGTTGGACATTATTTTCTATTTTCAGTTGGAATAGATAATGTAAAACTCAAATATTATAATATAAGTGGCATGTAGGTTGATTGTAGGGTGACAGCACATTTTGTAATGGACAAATTGAATTTTATGAGTTTAGATAACAATTTTAAACCTGAAAATAGCTTCATTGATTTGGCAGATGGTAACAGAAGAAATAATATTGCTTTAAAAAAGATTAACACCTGCATTTCTTTGGTACATTCAAATGGAAATACAGAGTTATATCCTGAAAGATACGTTTTATATATTACCATTTAATGAGGATATTTTTCTGTACAAGCAGCTGTGAAGAAGTGTGCTTCTATCAAATCTGGAAAGAGTTTTACTCAGGTGATGTGTCCTGATGGTACAAAAATGAATATGGAAAGAATGGAGTGTTTGTACTTTCTCAACAATAACAATTTGTCAAAGAATGTATTTTAAAGAATGTATTATTAACCAATTTAAAAGAATGGCACAAAATTTTAGGATTTTGTAACATGAAAGATATAATAAAGGTCAAAGGTATGTGTTGGGGCGCACCCACCTTCACAACCACAATAGACTGATCCTATTATTATAAATAGAACAGTAGTTTTAGAGACTATGAGGAGTGTAACAGTGTAGTGCAGTGCAGAGTGAGACTTCTGTAGTGATCAGTACACTTCCGTTTCTCGACCGGAAGATACTGTTGGACTTTATTACTATTACTTATTGTTACTACTAACCTACGTTCATTCTACTACTAATCTCTCTGATGTAAATACCTCTCTGAATATACCAGTATTTTTCCCTACGACTGTGTTTGTTCGTTATTACCATATACTCACGTGGAAACACTCAACATCTCAACAGTGGCAACAAAGGATGTTTTATTGATCTCAACAGTATGAAAATTCAAGAAAAACATAATTTTGAGTGTGAAATTTGTACTGAAGGAAAAAGGATGTTAAATAAACATGAATTCAGTCTTGAATCTTGTGATCTGGTTTTGGTCCAATAGATATTATTGCTGAAGATGATTTCTAGTAGGCACTTGATTTTGTGGACATCTATTCTAGATAGGTCAGTGTAATATATTAAAAGTGAACACATTACAGAATTTATGTGTAAAGAATTTGAATAGCTTCTTATTAATAACTATATGAAACATGAAATATTTGCTCCCAATTTGCTATGCCAAAATGGCACTGTGGAAAGGATTTGACAATGACTTTTAGAAATGGCAAGATGTTTATTAATCAGGTTGAGATTACTGAAAAAGCTGTGGACATTTTCTGTCATGGCTGATGCATATATTTTGTAATATGTGAATTAGTTCACGATTTTTTTGATATTTTTCAGGATGAAAAGAAATTTCGAGAGTAAAATGTGTAAAGTTTCTAACAATAACTTTGAAACTGTGAATGATGACAGTGAACACATTGATTACTTTTACCAGACGATGATGAAATAATTTATAAGACTTGACTGTCTTCAGATTGATTCTCTTGAGGTGGAAACTAGAAATTGTTGCTCAAAGTATCAAATACAAGTGGATTGAAAATCTTACCGTGGTGAGGGATTCCAATACAGGAATCATAATAAACTTAGAAATTATTTTGTTGGGATTAACATTGACAATTGTGTGAAATATATTCTAGACTATTGTTACTGATTTGTTAATGTACCCAAGGCATATCAGGAAGCCATTATGTCTGTTGATTCAAAGGATGTTAAAACTGATTATTTGAATGCTCTCATCAATTATATCTTGAACTAACAGCAAATTTGGCATATAATATAAAAATGGAGAAGAATTAGCATGTACACTAACAAATCCATTACATAAAACAAAGATGATAGAAGTGGAACTCTACTGAATTCTTATTTGATTAATCAACATTGCTTCTAATCTTTCTGATCCTTGCATATTAAATATATTAAAGATAAAGTAATAATTATCATAACTCTTTGGGTTTAGTCACTGGATCTAACCAACAACTTTATCCAATGGGCCATGTGAGTTGTGAGTTCAATACCAAGCCACAGCAGTGGTGAACCAAATTGGAGAATTGAGTTAAAGTGGAATAACTGAGACATCAGGAAGAGGCATGGCACGTGGAACAATCTACTCCAATGGACAAAATAAAGAGTTCGGTTTGAAATTCCAATCACCTGAAGAAGGAATGGAGTGTACAATGGTTGAAACATTTGTGAATATAGCAATGAAGATGAGGATAACAGTTCAAATAATGTAAATAATGTTTGTAATCATAATACCTCATCTCAGAGATATAGACATATATATATATATATATATATATATATATACATATATATATATATATATACATAATCATACACAATAATTCTTCTCTGTCAACTCGTATACGAGTTTAAATGACTTTTGGAAGATTGTATCTCTGATAAAAATGAAATTACATATGTTGGCTTGATGACTACATTATAAAGATGTTTTATACTCCATTTGTTGGATACAAGTTCTATTGTACAACATTTAAAGACAGGTTTCTGTTCACCTTCACAATGCAGGAAAATACATGTTGACAACACCAATATACTATACCATGAAAATAATAAACAAAACCTTAAAATTCTTGAGACTATATCAAATGCAAGCAAGCAACCAATACTGAACAAAATTTATTACGAGTTTAGTAGCAATGTTTTAAAATGCATTTGAGTTGACTAACATTTAACCCCATGTTACATTTTTACCATCTCTGGTTACCTCCCTTACATCATGTATACTTGTTTACAAAAATCATTGTAGCTACAACAGTTAATTTTAAAATAAATTTAACAGAGTGGATTCACATGTGTTTACAAAAATCGCCATCACAACAATCACAGTTAGATTAAGTTTGTTTTTGCAATTCACCCCTGAGGATGATTTTGAAGGAGATCAAAAGTACTTGGGTTAACAAGAACCATAGCACTTTCCTTGATGAATTTCAACTTAACATCAAGAAGCTAATTAGAGAACTAGAAAGGATTATTATAAAAATAAATAGACATAATATGTCTGTATTATTTAGTAAAACATGCTTGAATGAAGATACGCTATCAAAATATGCATATATATATATATATATATATATATATATATGTGTGTGTGTGTGTATGTATGTATGTATGTATGTATGTATATTATGAAATGGAATAAGTCCAACGGTTATTTTGATATTTTAAATATATATTTTATTTTTAATATTTTTTGTTTATACGTTATTTTTATGGATACAATTATTTAAGTAAATGCTCTGTTTATAATAAACAGTATTAATTATATAAGTAATTTGACTTTGTTAACCAGATGCTTCCTCTGTAGCTAAATGATATGTGATATAGCACATCAGGCCAAATGACATACAGGTTTAATTCCTTTCGGGGGACACATATTTTCTCCAAAATTTCTTGGACATTCAGACTGGTAACTTCAATTAATACTGCTTATTATAAACAGAGCATTTACTGTATCTATAAAAATAATGTGTAAACAGAAAATATTAATATACCTATATATATATATATATATATATACATATATATATATATATATATTTTAAATAAAAACAGATTGCTTTAAGGTTCCATATAATAAATTATTTCACCACAGCCCTTTTAAAGGACAGTGGATCATCAGATTTATTTCTAAAAAATAAATCTGATGATCCACTGTCCTTTAAAAGGGCTGTGGTGAAATAATTTATTATATGGAACCTTAAAGCAATCTGTTTTTATTTAAATTATTAGCTCTGATTTACATTGAGCTCTCTGGATTCTATCCTCATTGGGTCTTCCCATACGGATTACCTAGTTTTTCGTAAACTATATATATATATATATATATATATATATATATATGTATGTATATATATATATATATGTGTGTGTGTGTGTATGATTAAATATAGTTTTAAGTTATGCTATATTTATGGGTAAAAGTGCTCAGTATCAGGGATAGAGAGTATGTAATTTAAAGAGGTCACTGAGGTCAACTTCAAGGGATGACAGTCTGTTTCATGTTTGAATGCAATCTTCAGGACATCCTATATATATATATATATATATATATATATATATATATATATATATAACTTGTGAAAAATCATATACACTATCAAAGATCAACACACATTCAGTCCAATGTGCAGAAAGTTGTTCTACAACCTGTACAAATTCTAACTGAACAAAATGTTGAGGATATATTCACTAAACTTGTAACCTGAAAAGTTAACCTGAAAAATGTCAGCCATAAATTTTGTATATCATAGATTTGAATTATTAAGTGTTTGGAGTGTTTTGACTGTGAGATTAAGTGAGAGTGTTAGAATTTCAACTTCAATGTAATCTCTGTTCATTTTTGGTGAAGCTTGTGTCTATGGCTTGTGTAAATCAAGTATAAATTGCTGTTCTCTGTGAAATGTATTTTTTCTACATAAGTGGACTGAAGCAATATTGTCTTCATACATCACTGGTCCCAATGTGATTACTGCTGCAGATAAATTCCATAGATCCTACTAATATTTCTTTTATTAAACAGTCATGTCACATAGTCTAATACTCTAAAGAATTGTGTCCTTAGGAAATGCCTTATTTAAAATAAAAGCCTTTCTTCCTTTTGTTGGTTGCTTTGTAAAATACAGCATGTAGATTGTAAGATGAAGAAATAAAAAGCAATAAAATGATGGCAAATTACAATGAAAAGGAAGACATCAAACTGGCCTGAAAGGAATATAAAAACAGACACAACGGATTGAAAAAAAGGATTCACAGGCAATGGCACAATCAACATTCGTTCAAACATTCAAATAAATGGCATGAGCCCAAACGAGAAGCTGTCCTTAAAGAAAAAAATATCAATTCAGAGTTTGCGATTCACATGAAGAAGCCTAAACCAGGAAATCAGAAAGAATTGGAGAGAAAGGAAGAAAAAGAAAAAACTGCCAAATTTTTGGTCCTTTCTTTTATTCTACAGTCTATAAATGTTTTTAGCATCCAGAGATTCTCATTCTGTTCATATCTATCTATCTATCTATCTATCTATCTATCTATCTATCTATCTATCTATCTATCTCGTTCTGTTCATATCTATCTATCTATCTGTCTATCTATCTCATTCTGTTCATCTCTTTCACTCTTTATCTACCTATCTTATTCTATTTATATATATATATATATATATATATATATATATATATATATATATATATATATATATATATATATATATATATATATATATAAAATACCTGTCAACTGTTTGCATACACATATATTTATTAGCTGGCCTTCATGCCTGTTTAGAAACTACTTCAGTTATATGACCCACATATCTTGCATTAAATCTAGTAAGGCTGCAACACTCCATGACGATAACCCTACCTCCTCACTTCCACCTAGCCATGATGTTAATGAGCAAACGGATAGACCACTGGAACCAAATCCTTCATAACATTATCTGCTTAGTCATTATGCTTATCTTTTAGAAATGCCATTGCAATAATCAAACAGGGAGGGGGGTGGGAATAATCCTGGAATCCTTCTCTGAAAGAATGTGCAATACATTTTGAGATTGGTTAATCCTATAAGAGACTCTCAGATACTGTGTTGGATCTTAGGCCAAGGGGAGACTCTCTCACTAATTTCCGTGATATAAGTGGTAATGTCATATATGGTATCAGCAGCAAAGAATCCAAGACATGATTGTATGTTTCTATGTTAAATATTATGACATACCAGTAAGGAGACAATCTGACAATCAGGCAGAATTCATGGAAAGTTAGTCTCATGCCTTTATTATGATAGTAGAGGAAAGTGAATAAATTTAGACTGCCTCAGCTTAAATTGTAGACAAGCAACAACTGTTGAGGTTTACCACATTGATTACAGTTTCATCACTCCTTAAATGAACTGAATGTAATAATATGTAGAGAGATTAGTATTACAGCACGTGTTAACATAATGAGCCTAATATCTCTGACAAGATGAAAGATTGCTATGAAATCAATTCTTACAAGAGTTGAATGTCAGCTGGAGAGATTATTATGGCATTGTCTTTTGCCAAGTTTAAATGTTTCTGAATAGAGAGAATAAAGTCAGCAAAGTTGATTTATGGGTAATGAAACATCTGGGAATGTTTTCATGACAACAAATATGATAAATGAAAATATAATTATTGAGAATTTCGGAACAAAGTCAAAGGTCATCTACAGTAAATTTGTGCCGGGGCTCTTGCAACATTGCACCATTCCTGGTAGAACTTCTATTATCACAAATCTGAGAAATCTACTAACAAAAATGATGGAAAATAAATGAATCTAAATGAAATGGACTAGATAAAAAAAAAAAAATTATAATGCAAAACTCCGAGCGTCTCTGGTTTGTATGCATGTGTAATAAAACCAATATAACAAATTTAGTCTGATGAACACTCAAAGGATGAAATGCGTCGTGAGAAAACTTTTTTCACTTTGTCATATATTTTCCCCAATAGATATATAGACATATATTTTGATATAAAAATATAAATGTGGACATTGAGGTCAAAATCATGTTAGTGATGCATCGTGGGTACAATACAATAGACTACCCACAATGCACCACTGACATGTATATATAAAGAGTCAAACATAAATGCAATACATATGGCTTAATTTAAAGACATTTTTATGTTTAACATTCTTTTTATAGATACAAGTATTTAAGTACATGCTCTGTTTATAATAAACAGTATTAAATAACATTTACGGCCTGAATGTCTGAGAAATTTTCATAGAAAATATTTGTCCTCTGACAGGATTCGAACCTGTATATTTGTATAGGATACAGATTCGAATCCTGTCGGAGGGTGAATATTTTCTATGAAAATTTCTCAGACATTCAGGCCGTAAATGTTATTTAATACTGTTTATTATAAACAGAGCATTTATTTAAATACTTGTATCTATAAAAAGAATTTTAAACATAAAAATGTCTTTAAATAATTGTCGGACTTTGTCCATTTCATAATATATGACTTAATGATTGCGATTAAGCATGAAACAGACCGTCACATATGGGTGTTGAATTCAATGTCAATTTTTATACTTTATATTTACATATTTTCTATCCCTGATAGTAATATCTGTGAGTGTGTGTGTGTGTGTGTGTGTATATATATATATATATATATATATAAATAAAATTTGTCACTTAGAGGGTTGATGATATATTCAGCACCTCAACTCTGGAGTTCCAAATTTAAAATTCCCTAAAGATTACCTGATACCTGAAGAAGGCAGGAGGTGGCAACAACTGAAACATTGTGATGACAACAACAAAGATAAGGACAATAGTCCAAATGTAAACCATGTAAATAATAATAAATCCTCATAAGAGAAATTCAGACAGAAAGTGATCAGGTGATAACAAAAAGAAAGATAAGGACAATAGTCAAAATATTAATGAGGTAAATAATAATAATTCTTTATTCCAGAAATCCAGACAGAAAGTGATCAGGTGATAATAACAACAAAGATGAGGACAATAATCAAAATGTAAATCATGTAAACAATAATAAATCCACATCACAGATATTCAAACAGAATGTAATCAGGTGATAATAACAACAAAGATGAGGACAATAATCAAAATGTAAATCATGTAAACAATAATAAATCCACATCACAGATATTCAAACAGAATGTAATCAGGTGATAATAACAACAAAGATGAGGACAATAATCAAAATGTAAATCATGTAAACAATAATAAATCCACATCACAGATATTCAAAGAGAATGTAATCAGGTGATAATAACAACAAAGATGAGGACAATAATCAAAATGTAAATCATGTAAACAATAATAAATCCACATCACAGATATTCAAACAGAATGTAATCAGGTGATAATAACAACAAAGATGAGGACAATAATCAAAATGTAAATCATGTAAACAATAATAAATCCACATCGCAGATATTCAAAGAGAATGTAATCAGGTGATAATAACAACAAAGATGAGGACAATACTCAAGATGTAAATCATGTAAACAATAATAAATCCACATCACAGATATTCAAAGAGAATGTAATCAGGTGATAATAACAACAAAGATGAGGACAATAATCAAAATGTAAATCATGTAAATAATAATAAATCCACATCGCAGATATTCAAAGAGAATGTAATCAGGTGATAATAACAACAAAGATGAGGACAATAATCAAAATGTAAATCATGTAAACAATAATAAATCCACATCGCAGATATTCAAAGAGAATGTAATCAGGTGATAATAACAACAAAGATGAGGACAATACTCAAGATGTAAATCATGTAAACAATAATAAATCCACATCGCAGATATTCAAAGAGAATGTAATCAGGTGATAATAACAACAAAGATGAGGACAATAATCAAAATGTAAATCATGTAAACAATAATAAATCCACATCGCAGATATTCAAAGAGAATGTAATCAGGTGATAATAACAACAAAGATGAGGACAATACTCAAGATGTAAATCATGTAAACAATAATAAATCCACATCGCAGATATTCAAAGAGAATGTAATCAGGTGATAATAACAACAAAGATGAGGACAATAATCAAAATGTAAATCATGTAAACAATAATAAATCCACATCGCAGATATTCAAAGAGAATGTAATCAGGTGATAATAACAACAAAGATGAGGACAATAATCAAAATGTAAATCATGTAAACAATAATAAATCCACATCGCAGATATTCAAAGAGAATGTAGTCAGGTGATAATAACAACAATGATGTGGACAATAATCAAAATGTAAATCATGTAAATAATAATAAATCCACATCGCAGATATTCAAACAGAATGTAATCAGGTGATAATAACAACAAAGATGAGGACAATACTCAAGATGTAAATCATGTAAACAATAATAAATCCACATCGCAGATATTCAAAGAGAATGTAATCAGGTGATAATAACAACAAAGATGAGGACAATAATCAAAATGTAAATCATGTAAACAATAATAAATCCACATCGCAGATATTCAAAGAGAATGTAATCAGGTGATAATAACAACAAAGATGAGGACAATACTCAAGATGTAAATCATGTAAACAATAATAAATCCACATCGCAGATATTCAAAGAGAATGTAATCAGGTGATAATAACAACAAAGATGAGGACAATAATCAAAATGTAAATCATGTAAACAATAATAAATCCACATCGCAGATATTCAAAGAGAATGTAATCAGGTGATAATAACAACAAAGATGAGGACAATACTCAAGATGTAAATCATGTAAACAATAATAAATCCACATCGCAGATATTCAAAGAGAATGTAATCAGGTGATAATAACAACAAAGATGAGGACAATAATCAAAATGTAAATCATGTAAACAATAATAAATCCACATCGCAGATATTCAAAGAGAATGTAATCAGGTGATAATAACAACAAAGATGAGGACAATACTCAAGATGTAAATCATGTAAACAATAATAAATCCACATCGCAGATATTCAAAGAGAATGTAATCAGGTGATAATAACAACAAAGATGAGGACAATAATCAAAATGTAAATCATGTAAACAATAATAAATCCACATCGCAGATATTCAAAGAGAATGTAATCAGGTGATAATAACAACAAAGATGAGGACAATAATCAAAATGTAAATCATGTAAACAATAATAAATCCACATCGCAGATATTCAAAGAGAATGTAGTCAGGTGATAATAACAACAATGATGTGGACAATAATCAAAATGTAAATCATGTAAATAATAATAAATCCACATCGCAGATATTCAAACAGAATGTAATCAGGTGATAATAACAACAAAGATGAGGACAATACTCAAGATGTAAATCATGTAAACAATAATAAATCCACATCGCAGATATTCAAAGAGAATGTAATCAGGTGATAATAACAACAAAGATGAGGACAATAATCAAAATGTAAATCATGTAAACAATAATAAATCCACATCGCAGATATTCAAAGAGAATGTAATCAGGTGATAATAACAACAAAGATGAGGACAATAATCAAAATGTAAATCATGTAAACAATAATAAATCCACATCGCAGATATTCAAAGAGAATGTAGTCAGGTGATAATAACAACAATGATGTGGACAATAATCAAAATGTAAATCATGTAAATAATAATAAATCCACATCGCAGATATTCAAACAGAATGTAATCAGGTGATAATAACAACAAAGATGAGGACAATACTCAAGATGTAAATCATGTAAACAATAATAAATCCACATCGCAGATATTCAAAGAGAATGTAATCAGGTGATAATAACAACAAAGATGAGGACAATAATCAAAATGTAAATCATGTAAACAATAATAAATCCACATCGCAGATATTCAAAGAGAATGTAATCAGGTGATAATAACAACAAAGATGAGGACAATACTCAAGATGTAAATCATGTAAACAATAATAAATCCACATCGCAGATATTCAAAGAGAATGTAATCAGGTGATAATAACAACAAAGATGAGGACAATAATCAAAATGTAAATCATGTAAACAATAATAAATCCACATCGCAGATATTCAAAGAGAATGTAATCAGGTGATAATAACAACAAAGATGAGGACAATACTCAAGATGTAAATCATGTAAACAATAATAAATCCACATCGCAGATATTCAAAGAGAATGTAATCAGGTGATAATAACAACAAAGATGAGGACAATAATCAAAATGTAAATCATGTAAACAATAATAAATCCACATCGCAGATATTCAAAGAGAATGTAATCAGGTGATAATAACAACAAAGATGAGGACAATACTCAAGATGTAAATCATGTAAACAATAATAAATCCACATCGCAGATATTCAAAGAGAATGTAATCAGGTGATAATAACAACAAAGATGAGGACAATAATCAAAATGTAAATCATGTAAACAATAATAAATCCACATCGCAGATATTCAAAGAGAATGTAATCAGGTGATAATAACAACAAAGATGAGGACAATAATCAAAATGTAAATCATGTAAACAATAATAAATCCACATCGCAGATATTCAAAGAGAATGTAGTCAGGTGATAATAACAACAATGATGTGGACAATAATCAAAATGTAAATCATGTAAATAATAATAAATCCACATCGCAGATATTCAAACAGAATGTAATCAGGTGATAATAACAACAAAGATGAGGACAATACTCAAGATGTAAATCATGTAAACAATAATAAATCCACATCGCAGATATTCAAAGAGAATGTAATCAGGTGATAATAACAACAAAGATGAGGACAATAATCAAAATGTAAATCATGTAAACAATAATAAATCCACATCGCAGATATTCAAAGAGAATGTAATCAGGTGATAATAACAACAAAGATGAGGACAATAATCAAAATGTAAATCATGTAAACAATAATAAATCCACATCGCAGATATTCAAAGAGAATGTAGTCAGGTGATAATAACAACAATGATGAGGACAATAATCAAAATGTAAATCATGTAAATAATAATAAATCCACATCGCAGATATTCAAACAGAATGTAATCAGGTGATAATAACAACAATGATGAGGACAATAATCAAAATGTAAATCATGTAAACAATAATAAATCCACATCGCAGATATTCAAAGAGAATGTAGTCAGGTGATAATAACAACAATGATGTGGACAATAATCAAAATGTAAATCATGTAAATAATAATAAATCCACATCGCAGATATTCAAACAGAATGTAATCAGGTGATAATAACAACAAAGATGAGGACAATAATCAAAATGTAAATCATGTAAACAATAATAAATCCACATCGCAGATATTCAAAGAGAATGTAATCAGGTGATAATAACAACAAAGATGAGGACAATACTCAAGATGTAAATCATGTAAACAATAATAAATCCACATCGCAGATATTCAAAGAGAATGTAATCAGGTGATAATAACAACAAAGATGAGGACAATACTCAAGATGTAAATCATGTAAACAATAATAAATCCACATCACAGATATTCAAAGAGAATGTAATCAGGTGATAATAACAACAAAGATGAGGACAATAATCAAAATGTAAATCATGTAAATAATAATAAATCCACATCGCAGATATTCAAAGAGAATGTAATCAGGTGATAATAACAACAAAGATGAGGACAATAATCAAAATGTAAATCATGTAAACAATAATAAATCCACATCGCAGATATTCAAAGAGAATGTAATCAGGTGATAATAACAACAAAGATGAGGACAATAATCAAAATGTAAATCATGTAAACAATAATAAATCCACATCGCAGATATTCAAAGAGAATGTAGTCAGGTGATAATAACAACAATGATGTGGACAATAATCAAAATGTAAATCATGTAAATAATAATAAATCCATATCACAGATATTCAGATGTAATCAATAGAATCTTAAATTATTTTTTCTTAATCTGATGTGCTTGTTTGCAGTTGAAGAGATTTTTTATAATGCCATTTTAGATGATTATTGTTGTTCTTGAAGATTTCATTTTATTTACCTTTGTTAATTATTTCTTAATATCTTTCAAAATAACATTTTCATCTTTGTTTCTGACATCTCATAACTGGTTTCATTTTCCTTCTTTCCAAATATACAATAGAATTCTTGTTTCAAATACAAAGTCTCTTTCTAATCTCATGTTTTGACAAGAAATTCCTGATTAAAACAGTGGTGTCTACTCGAAACTTGATGAAAAAGTGACTGATAAAAATACCTCTTATCAACATTTGAAGAATTTTTCAGTGTTATGATGGAGCTCCAATTGAAATATAAAAGAATTTATGATTTTTGTTTCCTGGGAATTTTCAAAGTTTTTGACTGTGAATTGAGTTTTCATTTTGTCTCTATCTTTATGTTTTGATCCTGAAGCCAAAAGTGTTAATTATTATATGGAATTGATGTGTCAAAAGAAAGGCTATTTTATGCTGTTTGAATTTTGTCTTATTACAAGGAATGTTAAAGTGAAACATTGCAAAAATTAACAGAATTAATGAATAACTTCTAAATATTATAAAATCTTAAGGAACCCATATTCATATGTAATCTAATAAAATGATTATTATTCAGGTATATGAGATATGGATGTGTGGGTGGTGTAATTGTTAGAGGCTTAGAATAAGAAATTGCAGGTAAGAATTACATTTCTAGATATGGCTGACAATTGGTATAGGAGAGTAAAAATTCTGAATTCAATAGTGGGAGCATACTTGAACTGTAACTTAATTGCAGTAAAAACCACAGCTTGGATCTGTGAGTGTTAAAGAAACAGAAATGGATCTGAGCAGGCCATATTTGAAATTGAGCAGCCATGCTGAAGATCAGAAATAACACTGATTTACAGTGTGCCATCAACTTGAAACAGCTCTGGTGGTGGTGGTGGTGGTGGTGGATTTTGATGCTGATGATGATGATTCAATATCAAATATCAAATATATGTTTCTCCTATTTCTTTCCCTTTTTTTATAAATAAAGATTTATATTACATTTAGTTTGATGCATAATAGAACCTGACTGCTTCAAGTCAAGTTATTATCAATATTTTTAATAAGCTGGAACTCACATGATATCTTGCTTATATGATGAAAATTTTGCCAACATCAGTTGATTAATACCAATTTTATTATGTATGTGTTTACTTGTATATATTAAAATCTTGTATAATATATATATATATATGTGTGTGTTAAACATTATATATTAGATTTCTATATACAATATTACTCAATGAATAAACAAAAAACAATTGAATTTTACAATAACTAAATTATTCATGCTTTAAAATCTGCTCATGGGTAAAATATTTGATTTTTTAAAATTTTTTGTGGTGAAGCACAATTACATGGACATTGTTTTGAAATAATTTGATAAAAATTTTAAACATTAAAAAAATGACTAATTAATAGAATGACGTGTGCACACATACACACACACACACACACACACACACATACACACAAAAGTATCCTCATACACAAGCATCGACACATGTATAGCATTTTCACAAAATCCATTTACATTTTATTTGTTTCTCTGGTTCTTCCCTGAAAGCAATGTAAATAACCGATGAATGTTTGGATAAAACATTTAAAAGATTGTTTATGTTGAAATGATGCTTTATCTGAAATATTGAAAATGTTCAGCAAAAAGATCTATACAAAGTTATAAACAATAGGTACAGTTTTGATCAGGTATATTTTTCTTCTGGACGTGGCTCTCCCCGACTTCCTATTCTTTTGTCACTCTGAGCAATGTTTCACGCCTTACTATCCCTGCCTGGTCATGTTCTTCCATCCATTTGCATAAGCTAGTTAGGTATGTCATTTACTGTTTTCCTCTGCCCCTGTTGCTTTCAATGTCATATGAGTGTCAGATTCTCCAAGCCTACTTTCCTCATGACTTCAACTGTCTCTTTTTGATTTTAACTCTATGTGTGATTTTAGTTCCCATTTTCTTTAAAACTTTTTTTATTGCTCACTTGTTCTGTCTATCATATTCTTAGCATCTTTCTGTAGAATCACATCTCAGTGACCTCAAGTCTCTTCATCTGTGAGGAAATTGTCCAGCTTTCACTATCATATAGAAGGATTGTTATTGCATAGCAGTTGAAAACTATTGTTTCTTTATTTCCAATGAAATTTTCCTGTTTCAGAATACTTTGCTTAGTTTCTTGAAGGCATCTTTTGTTATTCAGATGCACCTTCAGGTTTCTGTGTCACATTTTTCATCATCCAATATAACACTTCCCAGGCATTTATCACCAGTTTGTAGTTTACATCTTGGGCTGTTCATTTTGCTGACAACTATACATTTATAGTTGATAGTCCTTTTATCTTTCTTTTAGCAGTACCTGTAGTTTTCTTTCTGTGTCAGTCAATACAGTGTTATCTGCATATCTTATGTGGTTGAGGTTGTACCCACCAATAATAAATCCTGGAGAACCTCCAGTTTTTTGAAGATTGTCTAACTGTAAAGGTTAAATAAGTCTGGTGAGAAGACACATCCTTGTCTTATGACCGTTTTCTATTTTTATGTGCTTGCTGATATCATTTTCTCTATGTATGCAAAATTTACAGTGTTATCTTTTTTTCAAAAGTCAGCAGAAAACTAGTTTTAATAAAAGAATGCAGGAAACGTTTGCATATCCCAGCTTTTTTTATCATTTTACCTCAGGCAAGGCAATAAAGTAACTAAGATGCAAGGGTTTACTGAGTGTGAAAGAATATGAGAAAAAGTAAACCATTATTAAGGATAAAAAACAGTAAAAGAACAGGAATTAAGAAGACAGAAGATAGCAATTTATATTGCATTTAAATTTTTAAACATCAAAGTTGACCGGAATGCAAGAAGCTGGAAGAAAGATGTTGGTCCTCCATGTACCTGCAAAGCAGCTCCCACCTGTTCTGTCCTTGGTTCTATATATGACATTTAAAAGTTTAACCAAGATGTTAACATTAGTTTTTTTTTTAACTACTGCATGTTATGTGGCAGAGGTTCTGTAGAGAAACATTGTTAATCCAAGAATCTAGCTCAACGGTGTGGGGTACTTGGCTGATCATATAACTCTTAATAGCCATTGAGTGATGTGCTAGTCTGTACAAAGAAGAATTTTATAGCCTTTTACAAAAACTCATGATGGAATTGTGAGTAAAGATAGACTTTTATATCTGCTAGCCTTCCCTTTTCAGAGTCTGAGAGAAGGCATGTAACATATGTCTAAATTTTGCTATCATGTTTACTTTGCAAAAAAAAAAAAAACTTTCCTTTTATTCTTCTGACTTCTTAGCCATTTTTTATTTTTGCATTTAATGTTTGGGTAAATAGCTGTATCTACAGCAGATACTGTTGAAGCCACCCATATATATTTGGTACCACCCAAAAGAACTGGAGAGTGTATTGTGGCCAGTGGAACACAAGAAAGTCTTCTTCATGTAGAACTCATGCAGCATAGCAAGACATGTTCTTCTGTTGGAAGATTCCACTCTCATTACAGAAAATTATTACTATGAAGGGATTTACCTGGTTTTCAGTGATGTCAACGTAGGCAAGTGGTACATGACAAAGTGCCTTCCGTATGAATGAGAGAACTCATCAGTGATTCCGAACCATTACCAGACATTTTTCTCATCTCAAAATGCATTCTGGTGCTTTTACTTCCTCATGATAATGATACTTTGCTCTGCCTTATTCAGAGAAAGTAAGACTCATCATTCTAGGCAAGCTCTTTACATTGATACAAAGTTTAATTGACACATGACTACTGAAGACACATTCAATGGTGAATAGTGATTAGCATACCTACTTTGATTGCTCTATGTGGTCCTATACTCAACAAGGACTAATATACACTGTACTCTGATGCTGTCTATCCTTAACCTTGACTAAAGCTATTTGTAATGTGTGTCACAATAACCCTTCTGTTGGCTTGTACTTGGTGGGGAAGCTTCTGTTCATTTATCACATTCAATATTCAATGTCTTGGCTGTGCAATATTTTACGGGCAGTGAATTTTCCTCCCCACTCTACTAATAATAAATGAATGTGAATATTCTACAAGCTGTCACACAAATCTTTTTACATGTTTCTAATTGTAACATTAAAATAAAATTTTCAAGGCTGCTGAATCTGCATATATACCTTTAACCAAGACAGGAGTTATTATTCTTTCCCCATATCTTCTATAAGCCGTGTCACTTCAGGATGTTGATGAACATGGCTCTCCACAATATTTAGCCTAAACTCTGTTCTGCCATCCATTTATGCAAGCTTATGTGTTGTTCTCCTCTGTCCCTCTCACCTTCAATCTGTCCTCTGAGTATCAAATTTTCCAAGTCCTCTTTCCTCATTATGTGCTATAGATATTTCAACATATATGATAATTTTGACCACAGCAGATGCCTATTTATGCCTGCTTGCAATAATTCTAAATGTGTCCTCAATGAGGACACGTCTTTATTTGCTCCTAGATTGAGGTGGTTCTCATAATTACTGGCAGCTCTGTAATAGTGTGTTAAATAAGTGTAAGTTTTCTATTCCTTCTCTCTTCACTCAATTTGAGATGTTAACATCTACTGCTGATAAAGCAGAATGTTTTGCTCATAAATTCTCTTCTAATTCTACTCATCTGCAGAATCTTTTCGTAATTTTCAACTTAGAAATGAGTTTCTATCGAGTGATATGCATATAACAGCATCCATGGTTATCTGCTATCATCTCTAAACTGGATCTTCACAAAGCATGTGAACTTCTGAACTGTCTCATGTTCTTTCTAAACTCTACAATAAATTCCTTGCAGATTCTTGCTTGTTGCAAATCCTCTTTCGTAGTTCCAGTCTTTAAGTACTCAAAGCAAGGCAAACTGTCTGATCCGTCTAACCAAGTCTGATTTGGTTAAGCATCTCACCTTGCAGGGTTTTCTTTGAGATAAGCAATATGGCGACATTCCAACCACCTGAAGAAGGCCGGAGTGTACAACGGACGAAACATTATAATAACTATGGCAACAAAGATGAGGACAATAGTCCAAACAATGTAAATAGTGAAGCAATATGGCTTTCATTTCTCTAGGTCAACTGCTGATGCATTAACAAATATTGCTGAAAGAGTCTATCAAGAATGGTGAAGCTTCAGCTGTTGCCATGGATATTGACAGGGTTGGGCATATTGATCTTCTTCACAAGTTGAAAGGTTATAGTATTTCTGGACAAATTTTTGAACTGATTCAGTCTTTCTTATCAAATCACAAAATGAAAGTTGTCTTGAATGGCCACTCTTCTAGATCATTTTGCATTAATGCAGGTGTTCCCCAGGGCTCTATTCTTGGACCTACATTGTTTGTAATTTTTATAAGTGACCTTTCTGATATCTATGTTGATGATGGAATTATTTAGTCCTGTCTTATTAGTAAGTCTGATCTGAAATCTGTTTTTAAAAGGGGTAAGGAGTAGTTTCTTAATTTTAATGCCTCGAAAATAAAACTGCTACCTTTTTAATCATCTGAAAGAAACATTTTTACTTTCTATCAAATGGCTGGTGCTAATCTCCAGGATAGTGACTCATTGTGCCTTCTTGGACTAATGTTTTCAGCTGACATGAAGTGGAAAGAGTATATTGAATTAATTGTTAAGTCTGCAGCTAAGAAATTTTTTTCACTATGTCATGCCAGAATCTTTCTTACATATTTATAAGACTACCATTTACCAAAGCTTTGAATATTACTGCCATATTTGGTCTGGTGCTCCTGCTATATATTTAGAGATTCTTGATTAAATTCAAAGAAGAATTTGCAATGTTATTGGTCCTGACCTGGCATCTCATCTTCAGTCCTTTTCCCTCCACTATAACCTAGATCCCCTGTGCCTTTTCTATAAATAGTTTCATGGTAATTATTCTGATAAGCTTTCCTCTTTGATACCTAGACTTTATAAATTTAAGTGTAGTACCAGATTGGTGGAAAGGTTCATCAATTTACAGTTGAAATGGCTAGATGTAACTGTAAGTT
Source organism: Acanthosepion esculentum (assembly GCA_964036315.1). Taxonomy (NCBI): domain Eukaryota; kingdom Metazoa; phylum Mollusca; class Cephalopoda; order Sepiida; family Sepiidae; genus Acanthosepion; species Acanthosepion esculentum. The sequence goes on from OZ038488.1 coordinate 125,423,058, forward strand.
CTATGCTAACAGTTTCTTCTCTCAGACTTTTTGTTTCTGGAACTCTCTTCGACGCAGTCGACTTTGATCTTCAAACATTTAAATGCAATGTCAATCGTTATCTTCTAAATTCCTGTTCTTTTATTGTCCTCTCTCCTTAATAGTAGTTTTTCTCATATTCGCTAACACTCAGTAACCTCTTGCATCCTTGTGGTATTATTGCCTTGCTTGGAGTGAAATGATTAAAAAAATCTATCTATCTATCTCATTCTGTTCATATCTATCTATCTATCTATAAATTAAGATAGATACAAAAGATTTTGAGTAACAAGTATAAGTAGTTTGAATAACACAATTGTTTGCTATAAATATATAAATATGAGATTTTCTAAGATTTCTAAGAATATTAATCAAAATTAAACTGGCAACTTATCCTGATTAGCCAATGTATTGCTGGCTTCATGTTCTTGGACTGACTCAGGAAAAAAAGGGACTGCATTTGTTGCAAGAAACACACACACACACACACACACACACACACACACACACACACACACACACAATATTGAAATCTTTCGAATTTTCCTCTTAGCAACAAAATAATGCCAAATCATGAAAAAAAAAGAGGAAAAGCTGAAAATATAATCAATCAGTTTAAAAGTCGAATATGTAATTCATCAAAATGACAAAGATAAACATTTATTGAAAATCGAAAGACGTTTCTAATAAATATATTAAAAGAAATAAATTTATTTAAAAACAGTTTCCATCCACTGGAGAGAAAAGCAGCTTTGATATGAATGAGAAGAAAAAATAATGAACAGGTATTTAAAATAATGGGCAGATTATGAATATCTGTTATTGCCAATAAGGCTTTTCTGGAAATGCAGTGAAAAAAGGAAAAAGATTTACAAAATCAATCATCTTTGCCTATTTGCTAAACAAATGCGTGTTTTTGTTAAGTTTTAATGTTATGTAGGTTTTCAGAATTAATTTCATTACATACATACATACATATATATATATATATATATATATATATATATATATATATATATATATATATATGTATGTATGTATGTGAGTATTCTTGTGTGTGTGTGAGTCTCTCTCTCTCACTTTCCATCCATATAAAATATGTGTATATATAGTTTGTCTCACTCTTTCTCTGACTGCTGTCTGTATCTCTCTCCCTGTGTGTGTTTGTGTGTGTGTGTATATATATATATATATATATATATATATATATATATATATATATATATATATATATATATATAAACTGGTTTGATACTGTTATTATTTTTTATTGGTTTAAATAAGATAGATGTCAACATCTTAATGCTAAAAAAATTGGGGGTAATATCTCAGGAACCTTTCAGTCAACACTTCACCAGAGAAAATCGTTGGCAAAATTATTATTAATTTTTTATAATTGGAAAAATAATTTTTTTTTTCTTTTTTGGGAGTAAATGAGAGAACAAAATTAGTACCTGATTAAAATATAAAATTGTAACAATCAAAGTTGGTAAATCAAATAAATTTGTAAAGATGAAAATGAATAAATTGGATAAACAAACCTGTAGAATTATGTGGGGGCAAATTAATCTATGCTTGGTTGCAAGAATCAACCAGCATTGGTTAGACTTAATTGTACATCTGTTTTGTTCTTCTATTTAGTCCCAAAAAAAGAAAAATTTTCTTCATTGTTCCTGTTATAAAAAATTAATAATAATTTTTTTTGCTGTAAGGTTCCTCAGATATACCACCCTTTTTTAGCATTATGATATTGACATCAATCCTATTTAAGGCAATATATATATATATATATATATATATATATATATATATATATATATATATATATATATATATGTGTGAGCGTGTGTGTGTGTTTATATATATGTGTGTGTGTGTGTCTGTGTGTGTTTATATATATATATATATATATATATATATATATATATATATAATCATTTATTTGAATATTATAACATAAATATGTTATAAAATCACTACAAAAATAGCCATTTTGTTTCAACACTGGTGTCTTATCAAGTGATGATGTAGAATATAGATTATATCTGCTCTACTCTGTATTGAGCACTCTTTAAAGAATAATAATTGTTGGTTATTGGAATTTACTCCGTATATACCAATCCCACACTTGTATAAATATATATATATATATATATATATATATATATATATACCTATACATGTGTGCATGTGTGTGTTTGTGTATTGTTATTTTTGAATTATTTTGTTTAAATGTTATTTTTGATGAGTATTCATATTTGATTAGAAGCTCTATTTTTTAATGAAACAGTATTTTTTATCCAACTCCATCTACCGGCCAGAAAAATATGTATCCTCCTGCAGAATTCAAACCTATTTCCCCTATGGGGAAGCGTCATTGGATCTGACATGCCTGACCACTGCCGGAGGGTGCATATTTTTCTGCCAAGATTTCTCGAATAATCAGGCCGGTAGATGGAGTTGGATAAAAAATACTGTTTAATTTAAAAACAGAGCGTCTATTTAAATATAATTACCTATCAAAAATAGCATTTAAACAAAATAAATTAAAAATAACAACATGTCGGATTTAATCAATTTCCTAAAAATAAATATGTATGCATATATGTATACATGTATGTATATAATTGTGTATTTGAGCAGCAATCCCTCTTTTATATAAGTTTCATTAAAGATGACTGACAAGGGACTGCAGTTATGCCTATTATTTAATTTTCTTGTGTTCATATAAGTTTTTTCTTTTCAGGACATAAAGTTTGTAAAAATTGTCCAAATGTTCCGCATATGCAAACTCATTTGTGTATTTTTTTTGTCACTATCAAGGATGATTTTTAATTTTATTTTTAACTGAATGCGTAGATTTGATGTATGTATTTAGAGTTATGGTATTTTTTCCCAAAACGGTCAGCACGTTGTAACTGTGATCATAGTTGTTATTAAAAGTGTTTGCTTTTTCTTTTTTGTTATCAATGCTTCCATTATTTTTACCCATTTTTTTACATGTGGATGAGGCTATTATAGCTGTATTTTCTATGAGAATGTTGCTGATGGAGTTTGGTAGGATTCTGTGTGTGTTTAAAGTGTTCAGCATTTTTCTATCTCTTTGCATTTGCAATGTTAGTGTCTTCAAATATTTTTTTGCTAGTCAGTTCACTTTTCTTAGTTATCACTCTTTTCATTTTTCAGACATCTCTTTGTTTTTGACATTCTTAAACTAATTTTTTGTTCTTGCAAATATTTTCAATTTCTTTTTTCATCCTCCCTTGATATCTCGTCAACTTTGTGTTCTAATTACTCAATAACTTTACAATATCTTGTTTCTCATCTGGCATTATAGATTTCTGCATGGCAATTTTTATGTATCTGAAATTAATAAAATAATTATTAGTATCAGTACTATTATATGCTATACCAATATACAATTATGTCAAATAGTTGCTACAAAAACACTCCAGTTATGGCATCTCTGGAAGAGTTTTTACAATTATCAAGTGCTTTCTCTCAGGCAGGTCTATGAAGGTCATCATAAATGGTCACTCTTCTGAAGTCCATGACATTAATGCAGGTATCCCCCAAGGCTCTCACTTCAGTCCTACCCTCTTTCTGCTTTTTATTTGTGATCTGTTTATGAACATTGTCAGATCATTAGTAAACATAGATGCTGATCATGCCACTGTTTACAGAGGCACATCCAAAAATCAAAATTTTCTGAGATCAAAGCTGATCTTTCACCTGATCAAGCTCAAACAGATCAATGGAGATAACTGACTGATAATTATCAATATCTCAAAACCAAACTAGTATTATTTCATCATCACTGATTGAACTTTGTGCTTTCTCCTGTCACAATGAATGGTTGCATTCACGGTCAATGAGGCTCCATGCTTTAAACATATATTGAGCATTCTGGCATACTTGCATAGAAGACACCTACTCGGACTAGGTGTCTTCTCACTGAGAAGACACCTAGTCCGAGTAAAGCCACCCATAGAGAAGAACCAGACCAAGAACTGCATATATTCCATCCCATGCAGCTGCGGCAAGGTTTACAAGGGCGAAACATGCCGCCCCCTTAAAGTAAGGGTGGATGAACATCGAAAAGCAGTGACTAGAGGGGAGACGGAAAAGTCGGGTATAGCCTACCATGTATGGAAGGAAAAGGGTGACCATCGCCCTCTCTGGGATGAAGTTAAAATAATAAACAGTGAGCCCCACTGGAAAGTGAGAAAACTCAAAGAAACAGCTCACATGCTAGGACATAACAACCTCCTGAGCAGACCAAGTATAGAACTGAACACGATTTGGGCACCCCTAATCGTAAGAGAGAACCTAGAATAACAACTTAGGTTTAAATATACCAAAAAATTCATACACGATCGTCCCAGTGACACATGGCTGAGGCGACTAGGACGTTGGAACAGTGATTGCAAGTTCTCCCGATGTTCTGAGTTCGATCCCGAGCAAAGGCAGTGGCAGCGACAAACAAGAGCGGTGACAACGATAATAGAAGCAACAGCAGCAGCAACGATGGCGTCAAGCAGTAGTAGCAGCAGCGATGGCCTTAATGGAACGAGAACATGGTACCCCCGTAACAATAAAGGGTTGGGTTCGAAATTCCAGACCGACGGTTCCCGAGTTCGAGATGCACCTGAGGAAGGCCGGAGGATCAGACGGCCGAAACGTTGTGAGGAAAGCAACCAAGATGAGGAAGTCAGTCCGATTAACGAAATCCATAGTGAAAACCCCTCATCCCAAAAATATAGACAATTACTCCATTTCTATTATTAAATAATGTAAACTTGATGATAGGAGGGAATTTTTTAATATATAAGGCCTCTCCAATAGCAAGATGTTTCTGATAATGCAATTTATATAGAATGCTCATGTTTTCAACCAGAATTTTCCTTAAGGGTTATTAGAGTAGATTATGGATTAATAAATGTTTTTTTTATGGCCCTATGGACAGAGAAGGGACATATAAGGCATCTACTGAAGGAGGTAACAGTGTGTCTGATATAGGTATTTGATTTGTGCCAAGAAACAGTCTTGTAATCGGCATTGAAATTGATACACTATATTGGTCATCACTAGTTTAGATTTAACGGGCTTTACAAAAAAGTTTGTCTACGAAACTCTGGAGTTGGGGTGATGAGTATAACATCAATCAGCTAAGTGACAAATTTTATTTGTATTAATTCTCTCTCTCTCTCATTCTCTCTTTTTCTCTCTCTCTCTATCTATCTATCTATCTATCTATCTATATATATATATATATATATATTAAAGTATATTTGGGCAGCAACCTTTCTTTTAAACATTTTTGTTAAATATAAAAGATAAGGAAAATTTAATTCATTTTTTATTTAGTTTTTCCAGCATACTTACATTTTTCAGTTTAGGGGGAGTGAAGGAATGCAAAAACTGTCCATTCCATCCATTGTCCCAAGCGCTTTCGGCCAATTCTTTAGCCATTTTTGAGAGGGTGGGGTTGGTGTAGTTAGTTTATTTTCATGTTTTGACTCTGTGTATATATATATATATATATATATATATATAGAGAGAGAGAGAGAGAGAGAGAGAGAGAGCGTATGTAAGTATAAATATAAAAGTGAACGTTGAAGCCAACACTCAGAGACGACAGAGTTTTTCATGCTAGACACAATCATCAGGTGTGATGACTGTGTCTACCATGAAACAGTCTGTCGCCTCTGAGTGTTGACTTCAGTATATATATATATATATTTGTGTGTCCATCAGATATTTATATTTGTTGGTAAATATTATCAATATTTGAATCAGCAACTAAATGTGTTTTTAATAATATGACAATATTTATTTACATCATCATCTGAATATCAAATTATGATTATGCCTGTATATTAGTAGATTTGTGTGTGTGTAAAAAAAAGTATCACTTTCATTCACTCACCAATACATGTGTGTGTGTGTGTGTGTGTGTGTGTGTGTGTGTGTGTGTGTGCGTTCGTTGATCAAATACTGGCAACTGTTAGTTTTTTGGGTTGATTTTAGCTTCCAGCTGCTTTATTAGTTGTATGAGTTAAAGAATCTAAAAGAACTGGAAGATTTTCTTTATCTTTTCCAACAATACAACTAAAAGAATTGTATAAAAAAATCAATTTTCCCTTTTCATGTCAGTCACAATTGACAAAGAGTCTGGAAGATCATACAGAAGATTAGATAAGAAATTAAATAAGAAGGAGGAGGAGGGGGATAAGGGAAGAGGAAGAGGAAGAGCAGTAGTGACTTATTGTCAGAAAATATATATAAAAAACCCTTTTATTATAAAATGTTTTTTGATGATTTCCCACCAAGGACTCCAGTTTGGTTCTTATTTCACAATAGATGATTATTTTCAACACTACTTATTGGAATATGTTTTATTTAAAAGAAAAGATGATACTAAGGATTTTTCATATACAAATATACAATTTAGTTAAGTGGTAGAGCAAAAAGCAATAACAAGAATGCAATTGGGAAAGGTCACATGATGATACCTGACAAGCCCATTGAGAAGCTGATCATTCCTGACTCCACATGAAAATCATGTGAACTAATTTTAGTGTACAAATTTTTAATTGCAGATCTGCACCTCACTCAAAACACACTGGCAACATGGCTGTTACTTTGTAATTGTTTTGGGGATATTTACTATTTATAGTACAGAGCTATGATAGGGTACCCCGTGAGGATTGAATGCCCTTCTAAGCAATAATCTATGAGATGAGTAAACATATTTGATAATCTTTCCTATTATAGAGCAAACAAAAATAGATATACAGTTTTTGTCAATTGAACAAATTGAGTAAATGTGTCTGTAATGTTTAATAAATATTCATCTTGGATTCTTTTTATCTTTCTTTTCTTTTTGTTTGCAGATGCAAATCATCAAAAAAGAATTTCCATAAAAATAATTTTTGATCATTTATTTAAATTCTATACATTATTTTACATCTATATTGGCAATTTTGTTGGTTGTGTTTTGTCTAGAAATAACCTGTTGATGGCTTACAAATGCTTTGCCTCTTCTACCACCACCACCATCATCATCATCATCATCATTCACATCTATCCCCCATTATCTCTTCCCTTGTTATCTTCAATAAGCTTTATCCATGTCATTTCTAGCAAATGAGTAGAGGACATTTTGATCTTCATTTCATGTTTATTGCTTGGTCTATGATTAACCAGCTGTGGCTTGGTTCTGTCCTGTTTTGAGAATTTAGTGGCTGAGTGAAAATAGTGAATATCAACAGGAAGTGAAGATGATGATGATGGTGGTGGGTGGTGGTGGTGGTGATGATGATAGGAGGCAGAGTTGGGAAGAACTGATAAATGATTATCATGGGAGGATGATAAAGAAAAGAAAAAAGTAAGTAAAATGGTAGAGTAATGAACTGGTAAGTTTACAGTTACATTTACATCACAGACACACACACACACACACACACACACACACACACACATGCATTACATAGATACATTTATTAATTTAAGGTTGGAATGAATGAGGGTTTATATTTTAAGTGGAGAAATAGAATTTTGTTCACTGTTTTTCTCTCCAGAGTCTACCATTTGACGCTTAGAATATTGCTGCCATATATGGTCCAGTGTTCCTGCTATCTAGAGCACCTTGATAAGATCCAAAGAAGAATCAGCAATATTATTGACCCTGATCTGACAACTTGGCTTCAGTCACTTTCCCACTGCCATAAGGTTGCCTTCCTGTGCCTTTTCTATAATTATTTTCATGGTAATTGTTCTGATGAGCTCTTCGCTATGGTACCTAGTCTCTTTGAATTTAAGTACAATACTAAACTAGCAATGAGGTCTCACCAATTTACAGTTGAGCTGACTAGATGTAACTGTAAATTCTATGCTAACAGTTTCTTTTGGCACTTGTAGAACTCCTTTACAGCCAACTTTAATCTGCAAAAATTTAAATGCAATGTCAATTGGTATCTGATGTCATTCTGATTACTCTTCCTCTGTACTCGCTCCTTAATATTGTTCCTATTTCTAACTCTTCCACACCTACTAACTGCTTGCATCTTGGTAGCTTTCCTGCCTTGCTTGAGGTGAACTTGATTAAAAAAAATATGGCAAATATGAAATAACTTTTTTAAAGAGACTTCAATGTCATTAATAAAATTTGTTTCAATCTTGATGCCCACACGCTAAAGTGCCATTAAATTGGTAAGTGATATTTTGCTAAATTCTGCATACACACACACACAAACACACACACATATATATATATATATATATATATATATATGAGTCTCACCTGCACAGAAATTAAAACAGAAATCTGAATTAGTTTTTCTAGTTTTATAAGAAGACGTAGTGTGCTGCCATCACAAAAATGTTCAGCTATGGCTCTTCTTTCTGTGTGAGTCTTAGAACTTTTTGAACCACCCTTGTATTACTCTGGCATATATATATATGCACACTGTGTTTGTATGCCTATATAAGTACATCAATAAATCCACAAACTAATGATGAAAAAACAACTTTACACAATATATTCATATATTTATCACCATAATTCCTTTTCTTGTCAATACCCTTCAAATTAGCACTCTTCATAAGATATTCAATATAAACACAGTTAAAATCAGCTACAGTTGCACCGAGAACATGACACCAATGATAGAAAAGGCATAATAAAAAAATAACCAACAAACCACCCACACAAGCCAACCAACCTGTACTGTGCAGATTAATGAATAAATGGCCCTTAAATGGCAATTGTTTGCAAAATGATGTACTATATTAAGCCACTGTAAAATCAGCATATAATGAAGAAAAATATATTTAGGAGTAACTGAATAACCCTGGAAATAGAGAAACTATTCTCACAAAACATCCTTAACAAATAATAACTATGAAAACAGCATAATGCTTTCTAAACATATATGGGAAATTAAAAACAAAAACTAGATTATACCAGATATATGGAAAATAAGGAAAACAGCATCAGCCTACAACAATGAATCCCAAAACTATAAACTCTGTCTCAAAGGGAAAATAGCTATAATCACCTTCCTAAACCAACAAGAATTACTAAATAAACCATCAGAACACATCACAAAATGCAGACACAAAAACAAATTTTTACTACATTACTTAAAAATCGAAAACTGCAAACGAATACCTTGTAGAATACTACCATGATAAGTGCAAATATATATACTATATACAACACAGTTAATGTAATATACTTTAGAAAAATCCAATACTAATAATTAAGTAATCAATAATAAATAACGAGTAAAAAGTTAACAACACAATTATAGATAGACCGCATTCAGATCGCATTCAGATCAACAATTATTCTTACTCAATAGCCTCTAAAATAATTTGAAACATAACCTTTACCATCTACCCAATAACTATTAGAATAATACAATAGGCTTTCTACCCATAATACACCATTGACCAGCATATATAAATAGTTGAGCCAAAACACAACACACATGGCCTGAAGATTGTGTTCAAGCATGTAACAGATTACAGCTTGGTGTCTATTTTTATATTTTATATTTACATACGCTCTATCTCTGATATTGAGTACTTCTACTCATAAATATAGCATACCTTAAAACTATATATTTATCATATATTAGAAAGTATATAGGGGGGGGAGAGACCGAATATTCAAATAAAAGATAGAAAAGCATCTTACAGTAAATCAGACTCAAATGACAGACGAAGAAGAATACATTCTACAAAGTGATGGCTAACAAGCTAACCTTGTATATTATGTACTTGCATAGGGAGTTCAGTTCTCACAGGAGTGCTTCATTGTGGCAGAAAAGGTTAATACATAAGGAGAGGGTATTTAGAGAGAGAGTAAAATAGAGAGAGAAATAAAAGTGTAGAGAAAATGACAAACACTAATGAAAATGTGTAATAAAGAAAGAGAAATAGGCAGAAAGAGAGAGAGAGAGAGAAAAGAGAAACACAAATAGAAGAGAAAGAGAGTGAGATGAAGAAATAGAAAGAGAGAAAGAAGGTAGAGAAGAAAAGAAACAAGAAACCAGAAATAAAAAAATGAGCAAAAATTAAAAATGAAAGCAAATCATAGAATGTGTCAGTATGAGAGGGAAAGTGAGAAAGGAGACAACTGAAGAAGGCAAAGATTGAGATAATAATAATAAAAAGAAAAAATATTGCAAAAAAAATTACTTGAATTGAAAAGCAACAGGAAGATCAGGCAGTGAACAAAGGAAGAGAATAAGGAGTGTGGCAAAAATAGAAAGAATTGAAAAATAAAATAGGAAAGAGGGTAGGCTAGAAAAAAAGATGGAAAACAAACAAAAAGAAAAGAAGAAAAGAAAAGAGAAAGTCAGAAAAACGACAGAGAAAAAAAGTATGAAAAATGGAAATATGACTAAATATATAGTGACCAAAGAAACTTGAAAAGAGGAAGATGTACATAGACCATGCAGTGACCAATAGGAATGAAATTAGGAAAAGGAAAAGTCATAAAAAGACCAAGTCGTGACAAAAAAAGAAAGAAATTACGAAGAAAAAAGGCCTCATAAATACCGTGTAGTGACAAAACATAGGAAAATGGATGGAAAATGAAGACTATATTGTGACAAAAGGGAATGAATTTAGAAAAAGAGAAAAACATAGCAGGTTATGAAAAAAGCAAAAAAAAAAAAATGGGAGAACCCAAGAAAATGAAGTAGTGCCGAAAGAGAATGAAATTAAGAAAAGGGATCATTCTAAAATGTTTCCACTTTGAAAAAAAAAAGAAAAAATAGGAAAAAGGAAAGTAGAATAAAGAGTATGCAGTGTTTGAAGAGAAGAAAATTATAAAAAAAAAAGATCATTCATTGATGAAAGGAAAAGAAATTATAGACAAAGAAATGCACATGAAGAACATTTGTTGAATTAAGAAGAAAAGAGAAGGCCACATGAAGATTATTCCTTGATTGAAAATGAGTGAAATTAAGAAAAAGAAAAGCCACATGAAGACCAAACATTTGTAACACGCTACTGGTCCTGTTTAAATGTTTAAATGTATTTGATTTGGAGGGACTACTAATTGGATAATAATTATTAAAATTCTGATGAAATTAGAATGAATGGTTGAAAAAAAAATTAAAAAGTAAAAAATATGTTTAAAAATAATAAAATGAAATTAACAGGAGAATCGAACCCAGATTTAAGTCCCAATCATTTCCACTTCACACTGATAAGAAACAGGCAATATGTTGCCCAAATTTTGGGGGTCTGGAGAAACTAGAATACAGATGTTTTGTTTACACTACACTATCTGCAGAAAATGTGTGTAGTCACAGAAAATAATCATGTAAATTACTTTAGACAAAGAAACAAAACATCTGTGTCATGTGGGGCCTGCAAGATTTGGGATTTATTTATATTGATCAATCCAAGAACCTAATTATCTAGGAAGATTTCAAGTAAACAAAGGAAATACCATACGTATTTTTTAACAAGATTGCCTAAGATTGAGATGTCCTCTTTCTGCAACAATCGGCTGGAATTTTTATAATTATCATTTTGGATTTCTGGTGAAGAATCCTTCGCAGCCAGTGATAAAAGTCAGCATGTCAATTTACAGGAATATGGAGATAATGAAATTAGGCATTGTGAATTGTCATTTTCTATTGCCTGGTTAGGTAAAGTGAAGTCATTAATCATTGTTATTGGAAAAGATTTTCCTATATAAAGTCAGTGTACATTTTGCTTAGTGGTCATTTTCCTGAGTGGGGAGTTGATGTCAGACATGTGAGACACACCTGCAGTTTGGTGGCTTCAGCCAACACACAGATACATGAATGACAGAAGAATTGAGGAAGGGATGACTGGCTGGCTATTACTGTAATGATTGTGACTAGAAATTTCCAAATTACCATTCCTGCAGTAGAGTACTGATTTGCAGTAACTAATAGAGGCATTTTTATTTATATTCAATAAACCTGTTGTTAGAGTGTTGTGCATTTTATTGCAGGAGTTCTTATTCCCGTTTGATTGGAGATGTCTTGGAACATAAGAGACAAATATTTAACATGGCCACATGCAGGAGTAATGCAATCTTGTTTATAGTACACAATGTAAATAAGAGGTTCATTCTAGACTTTGCTGTCAATCTCTATATTGTAGAATTTTGGGAAAACCAAATCAACCCTATCAAGATGACATTCTGGCCACCACCATGTAGGAAAAAGAAGCCGGAGGACTCGTAAGGTCATTATTATTCAACAAAGCTAGTGGGCTAGTGACTTTCGACTGAGACGAAAATAAGTAGAAGAGGCAGAACACAGAACAGTTGAGGGGGGGGAGTTGAGAAGTGATAGGTGTGTTGTTGGATGCATCAATGATAAAGCTTTGTTAACATTGGTGGGTCAGATATTAACAAAAATAAGTGAAATTAAGAAAAAGAAAGGTGACTTGACGAACAAACATTGATTAAAATGAGTGAATTTAATAAAAGGCCGCATGAAAACTATTTCTTTTCAAAAAGTTTTAAAATTATTAAAAAGTAAGACCACATGAAGAGCATTCATTTACAAAAAGGAATGAAATTATTAAAAAGAAAGGCAATTCAAGGCCATGTGAAGCCCAAACCATTCATTTAGAAAAAGGAATGAAATTATTAAAAAGAAATGAAATTCAAGGCCATGTGAAGCCCAAAACATTCATTTACAAAAAGGAATGAAATTATTAAAAAGAAATGAAATTCAAGGCCATGTGAAGCCCAAAACATTCATTTACAAAAAGGAATGAAATTATTAAAAAGAAAGGAAATTCAAGGCCATGTGAAGCCCAAACCATTCATTTACAAACAGGAATTAAATTATTAAAAAGAAAAGCAATTCAAGGCCATGTGAAGCCCAAACCATTCATTTACAAACAGGAATGAAATTATTAAAAAGAAAAGCAATTCAAGGCCATGTGAAGCCCAAACCATTCATTTACAAACAGGAATGAAATTATTAAAAAGAAATGAAATTCAAGGCCATGTGAAGCCCAAAAAGGAATTAAATTATTAAAAAGAAATGAAATTCAAGGCCATGTGAAGCCTAAAACATTCATTTACGAAAAGGAATAAAATTATTAAAAAGAAAGGCAATTCAAGGCCATGTGAAGCCCAAACAATTCATTTACAAAAAAGAATGAAATTATTAAAAAGAAAGGCAATTCAAGGCCATGTGAAGCTCAAACCATTCCTTTACAAAAAGGAATGAAATTATTAAAAAGAAAGGCAATTCAAGGCCATGTGAAGCCCAAAACATTCATTTACAAAATGGTATGAAATTATTAAAAAGAAAAGCAATTCAAGTCCATGTGAAGCACAAATCATTCATTTACAAAAAGGAATGAAATTAGGAAGAAGAAAAGCCATGTGAAGACTAGTATTCGTTGACTAAAATGAGTGAAATTAAGAAAGGTCATTCAACATGAAAACCATTCATTGAACAAAAGTGTGGAAATATGGAAAAAACAAGGCCATAAATGGACATGACAAAAGTAATCAGAAGATAAAAGTTTGCAGATGTGTAACTGTAAGTGTAATCCATGTTGTAAGCGAAGAGAAAGAAATTAGAAATAGGGAAGGCTACTTGAAGAGCATGCAATGACAAAAGAGAATGAAAATGGAAGTCCATAAATGGCCAAACTGAGGAAAAGAGAAACAAATTTGGAACAGAGAAGGCAGCAAGAATAGGTTGTGATGAAGGCCTATATGAAGAGTTATGGCCTTGGCTGTGATGAAAGAGATAACAAAAAAAATGAGGAAATGAAAAGGGAAGGCGACATTAAGACAATTCACTATCCCATAAATGTTTTTAGAAAAGCCTAGGCCACAAAAAAAAAAAAGAAAAGAAAAAAAAACAGTGTAAAAGAGAACAAAATGGAAGCCACAAAATGACCATGCACTGACTAAAGAGTAAAAGAATAGTAATAGGGAAAGGGTAAGCAATGAAATGAAAGCCATGAAAGACATCCCACCCCAACAAAAAAACAAACAAACAAAAAAACAAAACAGCCAGTGACCTAAGAGAAAACAAACAAGAAATGAAAGTCCCTAAAAGTACCATGCATTGACCAAAGGGAAAAAAACAATGGGGGAAAAAGCCTTGTCAGTGACCAAGGGTAAAATGGAAAGAAAAAAGAAAAAATCAGGCTATGGTGAAAGAAAAGCGAAAGAGAGAAAATAAAAAATGAGCCGGTGACCAAAGAAAGAAAGTCCTGAAAATGAGAATGGTGGCGAACGACCACCAAGCAGTGCGCAGCGACGGAAAAAATCAAGAAAGATATCTGTGGAATGGTTAAAAAAAAAAAGACGAAAAGGAAGGATAATGAGAAATAAAGAAAGAGAAAAAAAAAGATGAATGACTAAATAAATATTGTAAACTAAAGTAAGGAAAGGTGGACGGACGTCGAAAAATGAATAAAGAGAATAAGGAAAAAGACGAAAGAGGGGCTGACAACGATCTGGCGCATCCTTCCTAGCGTCGTTGCTAACAGCTGCTGCTGCTGCTGTTCACGCACTTTCCTCTCCCCTCTTCTTCTTCCTCTTCTTTTTCTTCCCCCCCTTCCCCCGAGACTCTGAACCTTACATTCATCGTCATCCACCACCATCATTATCGCAATCATCTCGGGTTGATCTCTTTCCCTTCTTCTCCCTCCCTTACTTTGATCTCTTGCCTACTGCTGCTGCTGCTGCCGCTGTCGTAGTCAGGACTATAGTAGCTTCCATGCGTTTTGTCAGTGGATCACATTTAGAGTGCCGAATAAGCAAACCTATGTTGTGAAATAGCTTGTGAAACCGATCGCAGACAAAGCAGGTAGGTGACTATTTTTTCTTTTCTTTTTTTTGGTGGGGTGGGGATAATTCTGTCTCTTCTCTTGGACACTTTCATTTGTCCTCCAGACACAAGCGAAATGCATTTAAATAATAAAAATAAAAAGTTAATAAAAATATCAGAACCAAAAAAAAAAAAAGAAAAATTATGGATGTTTCTTCATAACGTCTACATTTTTATTATTTTCTTGAATTTCTTAGCTGAGTCGTAAAAATGATTTTATCTTATCAGCTAGAAAATTCTGTTATTAATTTCTTTTCTTTAACTAGCAACAGGTGCCCATTGTCTTGAGTTCTTTACATTTCTATATTATTTTCCCCCCGTTTTATTTTAATTTTGGGGTTCAATGTAATTTTCTTAGACTTTTAATTTATTTATTTTTTTTACCAACATGTTTTGGCTTCAAATATGTGTACCCGCCGATCGGGTGGGTTGCAGCTAGCATTTAGGTACTCCGCGAACAAAAATTGTCATTCATTTGACGTTTATTCAGAAAATTCATATTCAAAAATCAAAATTAAATGATTTTTGTTTTTATCTAAAAATGTATAATTTTGCACGAAAGTTACAGCTGAAATTTACAAATTATATTTAAAAAAATGTAATTTTAGAGACAAATAAGTTAACGTTATTTTCGCTAAATCCATTCTGTGGAATTTGTTTCCTGGTTTAAGAATTGAAAATACGTGATATTGGTATAAAATTGGAAATTCTTGGTTGGTACTTTTTTCAGTATTGCGCGCAGTAAACATGTGTAAACACAGTCGATTGCAACACAATGCATCGATATGTGCAAAGCTAAGCATGCTTCAGATTTCTGTTACATGTGCACTCTATTCAAAGAATGCAGATTCTTGCTGCATGTGCTTAATTACAAAGAAAAGGACGTGCACACTTAGACGTAAATTTCCCCTTCCATTTTCTCTACACTCGTCTTTTTCGCATGTCTTTCTTTCATTTCCATAAATCTGTCTGAATGGAAGATCGACATGTGCTTCTTCATAAAAGAGCAGAAACATTTTGCGTTTTTCTTTCTTTCTGACTTTTCCCCGTGCTGCCTCCTTTTTTGCTCATCGGCCACAACGGTATCGAGTGTGCTCGTTGTGGTTAAGGAAATTGGAAATTTAATAAACGTTATTTTTTCATTTTATTTTTTTAATGCGGATTTTAATACATGGTAAAATTGTCACTAAAGTTGATGGATTTTTTATATAAAAGGACCCACCTGTATTCATCATTCACTTCCTAAAAGTACACATGTTTATTCTGTAGTTGATAAAAAAAACTGTTAATTATTTATATACATTCTACAATTTTCATTTTGTACTTTTAAACAAAAAGTACGAGAAATAGTAGTTACATACATTTTTTCTCTTTTTTGTGTAGATAGATGACTGTTGTTAATCTCCATTAAAAAAACGTCTTTCTCTATCTGATTAAGCAGATTGTTTTTCATTACTTAATAAAGTAAAGATGACTTTTCTTTTTAGCTTAAAGACTTCATTCGTATGTTTAATCTCCATCGTTTTTCTTTCTTTCATTTTTTGTTAGACATCATGACTATTTCTGCCATTTCTATTGTTTCTCTCTCGAATTGCCTTTTTTAAAATTCGTTTTTTTGTATGACAATTAAAATGTCAGTGCCAATTGGATAAAGGATTTTCAGAATTTTATCAAATTCTTGTCTTCATCAGACTTCACACTAGTTAGATTGTTTTTGTTCATTTTTACTTAGAATTCATTGTTTCTATTTCACCCATTTTTCTATCGATGACTTTCTCGTGTGTGTGTGTGTGTGTGTGTGTGTGCGTGTGTGCACATGGCAATTTGAAGTTATTTTCTATCTTTTAAAAAGTATCATTTTTAAATCTCGTGGGCGCGAGTCATTTGTTTTTTCTTATGAAAATAAAATGGAAAAATCCTAATTGGAAAGATCTTCTTGCGTCGTATCAAATCTCTTCAATCAAATATTAAAAATTCACTTGCTATAGCTTCGTCTGGCACAAGGCCGAATGAGGGTGGGCAGAAGATTATGATGTATCAATTTTCCGAGTTGGGAAAGCGATACCTTCAAAATTCCCATTCAAAGTCCAGATTTTTTTTTTTTTTTTTTTATCAGGGTCTGAACACTTCCTGTAGTGCAGCTACCCAAACTAAAACCGGTCCACCAATGTATTGAGAATCTTTAAGTTTAATTTAGAAAATCGTATATTTATTTATAACTTCTTTACTAAAATTTCAGTTTTGTATTTTAGGTACAAACATTTTCTGAATTTGTTAGAAAAATCTATAGAAAAAGAATCTATGTGCATAAGTGTGTGTGTTTGCGTGTGCGTGTCCGTGTGTGTGTGATATGAAACAAATTCTTTTGTATTCAGCAGTTTTAAAGTAGCTGCCAGTTTCTTCTAAATTTTCAGAAGTCTTCCAAATTTTCATGGGCAATGTCTTTTTACACCTTTTATGAGTAATTGCCATATTTCTCTAAAACAAATGTGTGTATATCGCTCTCTCTCTATATATATATATTATATATATATTTATATATATATATGAACATACTCACCCACCCACACTGTATGAATGCGTTACACACACACACACACACACACACACACACACACACACACACACACACACACACACACACTTGCGTATGTTTTTGGCCCAGCCAAGAAGCCATTCCCAAATAAAAATTATGATATCAGTGATTTGATCAGATTTTGGACTGGGCTGGCTGAGAACTTTTCAACGTCCTCTTGTATAAAGTGTGGACGATATATATTTTCATAATATATTACCTGTGCAGTAAAAATGTGTGTGTGCAAGTTCTGGTTTGAAGAATATGAAAACCAAGACAAAGAAAGTGGAGGAGGAGGAGGAACTTGAACATTAGTAACTTGTTTTATTGCTTTTTGTATAACAATTAAACTTACTAGATTTAATCTTCCATGTTTTGCTTAAATATATATAATCAGACATGCTTTTTGGGTAGAATTACTTGTTTTAGCAGAAAACTAAAAGTGCTATGAGAAAGGAAAAAAAATCCCCTAAAAATGTTTCTATTTCTTTTTGTCAATTCCTCTGTGTATGCATATGTGTGTATGCATATGTGTGTGTGTGTGTATGTGTGTGTGGATGCCTTTGGTGATTAGTTTATCTCCAATGTCATCTTGATGGATTTTGAATCATCAATCCAAAAAGGTTTTTTTTCTTGTTTTAAAAAGTAATTAAATTCTTGATTTTTTTAAAAATTTAAGTAATTAAATTCATCTCATTTCTTAGGTACAAAGAATAATTTTTTAGAACAGAAATCATTTTTTTATTCCCAGCAATAAATAAATAAAAAATGGGAAATGGAAAAAAAGTGTATTTTGTAAATCATCTTATGTAATTCTGATTTCCTTAGTAAAAAAAAACATTTCAAATGATTTTCTTTCCAAGAGTGAAAGATGTAATATACAATTGCTGATCTAATCTGTGATGATTTTTAACGAGAGATCTCTAGAAAATATTTCATTAAGTTTTCTTTTTACTTCCTCTTTTTTTCTTGGATAATTTTTCTTCATTTTCTTAGAAATGTATTTTTATTTTTCAGTTTTCATAGCTGACTACTTGTTTTGCTTGTAGCAGAGAAAATGCCATTTTGAAAAAGAAACAAACTTATTTTTTACTTTTCATAAAGAATCTTTTTGAAAAAGAAATCGGTTTTCCAAGATTATTCTTTGAAAAGTGGAGATTCTTTTATTTCAAAAGATTTTAAATCTTATTTCTGATGTAATTCATCTCAATTAGTAATTATTAATTGGTATTCATAATTCTTTTATTAGATTTTGCCAGAAGATGCTAAATATATGTAGAGGAGGTTTTCCCAAAGGAATGAGAGAGAAAAATCCATTACTTTTAGGTTTTAGCCAAAGCCAATTGTAGAATCAATGTGAAACAGTCACATAAAAGACATTCTGTTAATGTTTGTCCCAAAAAGTAATTTCAGTCTTTGATTCTTGAAGTATTTTTAATAATTTATAAAATGGTTTTGATTATATGTGGAAACATGTTGGAAATTAATAAATATTTTGTTTCATGAAATAAAATATGTTTAGAATAGTGAGACAAGTTTTCCTTCATTTTAGATTTAAATTTAAAAATAGATTTTATTTTAAATACTTTTAGCTCTATTTTTTCTGAACCAAGGATATATATATATATATATATATATATATATATATATATATATATATATATATATATATAGTGAGTGAGAGAGAAAGCCTTTTTGTACAAAAGTGGAAGGAAACTGAAAAATAAAAAAAATTCTCATGAATTAATAAATAGATATAAATAATTATTTGATTTCCTATAAATTATGTCTGTGAGATAAGTTTCGAACCAAGCATATTTCCTTACTCAGAAGATGAGCTATATTATTGTTCAGCATGTAGTTTTTATGTAAGGAATTTACAATCAAGTTAATCTCCTTTTCAGCTACAATTCAGGAACATTATTTTTATATACAACCAAATCCTCAGTTAGAAATCTTCACCTATTCTCTCATTTAAAAACAATCATCACATTTAGAATAAAGGAAGAATTTATATTTTCAGTAAATGTTTTAACCACTTAAGCAAGAGTAAGATTAAAACATTTTTAATTATAGTGAGGCATGAAATAGTATACATTTTTATTTTAAAAAAACACAACTTTCTCATGTTGCAGAAAAATGACTATGGCTTTTCTCTATTTACTGTTTTACTATAGAAAATCAATATATGTACAGTTATACTATAGAAAATATATTTAATGTTATAGAAAATCAATATATGTAGTGGTATGCATCATATAGATACACTGTGTGTGTGCATGCATCGCTTCTCCCTCATGTGAAGAATCTTTTCCTTTTTTTTTTATCTTGTCATTTTCCCCTGAGACAAGCATTTTTATTTGCTTAGTAAAGCAATCTTTTTGAAAAGCAGCTGATTCTAAAAGGATCCAGCGACAGAAGCAGTCAGTGGTCGACTGAACTGTCGTGCTGACTATCAGCCATGCATTATCAGCAGGCATCATGCCTTTCTCAGTTGCAGTTCCTTTCTCTTTTTCTTCTTTACCTGGCTGGCAGGGATGCAGAAAAACTCATGTCAGACGTGTGTGTGCATGTGTGTGTGTGTGTGTTTAGGGGGGGGCCTCAGGGTGTGGAATGAATGCAAAGCTTCATACTTACACATTCATGATTAAGTTAAGGCACATATATCTACACATGATTGTATATATGTGTATATGACATACACAGGTAATGTGAGCCAATGTGTGTTTTAATTTTTGCTGCTTTGGTCTTCGTTAGTGTGGCATATGTAGAGCAGGTTGTGGGGGGGTGTAAGTATAAAATATTATGTGGATATATGAGACGAAAAAGTTCTCAGAATAATTAAGTGACCAAACATCAGAAACCGTTTTTTTTTCTTTTAAGGGTTTCTTCGTCAGAGTGAGGACTTTTTAACACAACTATGAGTGTTTGTGTGTGGGTGGGTGTGTAATATAATCTTCCAAAGGTACAAGTGATCAGTGTTTAGATCTCAGGTGAAAATCAGGTAGGCTCTCCTCTCTCTTAAAAATTATATAACATAGGCTCCTACCTAACATTGGGTCATGTCAGATTAGGCTTTACTTAATGGAACGCAGCTTTATAAAGATATTTTATTTATTCATTTATTTCTTTTATTATTATTTTCTCTGTATATACTAATATAAGAATGTCTGTATATACTAATATAATTGTCTGTATATACATACAATTTAAAAAATAAATAAAATATATTTTGTTTTAATCATTTCTTCCTGATCTATTGTTTGTTTTGTTTTAAACCATAAATAAGAAATAAATTCTTTTAAATATCCATTTTGGAGAAATGTGAAATACTCCATGATAACTATTTCCTTGATAATCTGATTACAAGAAAATATTAAATCAATCGACATTGTCCTTGGTGAGCGTTTAAATTTGGAAAGACTGAAAAAACTAATACAGCATATTATGTTGGATGATAAACAGGAAAGCAAAAAAAAGGTATTGTGGAAAGAAGATTTCACAATACTTGCTTTACAGGAATTAAATCAGACAAGCTTATACAGTGCTGAGTCAGCAGTTTTCAGTAGCTAAGAAGGTTTAATTCTATTTGAAGGTGTTAAACAATGTGGATGTGTAATGAAAATAATACATTCTGAATTAAATGTACCAGATAAATGTTGACTCTATATATAATGTGTGTGGGTGGGTGTTTTATAGACAAACAATGATTAGAATAAATAATGGCTGAGTAGATTGTCAAAATTTCAGACAAAAGATTTGAAAAAGATGATCAAAAGAGATAAACCCAAATGAATGTATGGAAGCCCAGAATGAAGCAAAATGTCAGCATAGTCACAGATCAATAAATAAAGGTTGATATATTTCACTGGATTAACATGCACATTGATTTTATATTAATAAATTGATTATCATAATAGAATAACTTATATAAGACATGAGCTCTTGTCTATATGGATGTATTTTAGTACTATTTAGAGATATATCCAACGGGAATAATTTGAAGAGAGTGAACCCAGTTCCAGATATGGAAGCAAAGATATTATGGACTGTTTCTTGTTTACCCCTTAATTTTCTCTGCAAACATATTTTTATCATTTAGTAAATTGAATAGATATGTCAATGTATATCTTTTACATTACATTTGACGATCGCCTGACTTTCTAACATTGTCTTAAATGAAAGGCACACATGCTTTATTTTTATTTCAAGACATTTGACACATTGTTATAATTTGCATATGTAATTTCATTGTCTAGATATGACAAGTTAAATGGCTTTTTTCTGTTTAATAGTAAGTTTAAAATGTAGCCTTGTGTCTGACTGAGTTAAATTTTATGGATATTTATAAATCTGGAAAGTGTATATCAAGAGATTTTACATGGTTTTCTCATTTTTATATTTTTTTAAATTTTATTATTCTCTCCCTCCCACATGGATACACACACGCATGCACACACACGTGTGTGTGTGTGTGTGTGTAAATTTGCTTCCATAACCCACAACTTGCTATAAATCTATAAATGCCAAGGAATTTATTTGTGCTTGCTATCTCTGCCATTAAAAATGAACAAACTGCTGAGCTGACATGATGCACTAAACCAGTGTGTTAGTGGTTAAAGATCTTCTTTTTTTTTTTAGTATATAAAATAAATTGTTAACATTGATTTTAACCAAAAATTATTAACTTGCAGCTGTATTATATTCATTTTTTTTAAGATGAAGCATTATCAACTATTGCTATTAATTTTATTTTTGACTAAAGCAACTAAAAAACTAAGAAGAAAGTAAAGACCAGTCGAAATAAATAATGATTTAATTTCACTGGGATAAAGAATGGTAGAGAAATCCTTCTTGCCTGATGCATGTTGAAAGCCCTTGTTTCATGTACTGTTGTGGTATTAAGAGAAGTGGTGTAAAATGGAAACTGAAATAGGTGGGCAGAGATAGGGTGGAGGGTGGGGTTAGATCTTTACATTAGGTAGGTTTGTTTTTACACAAAGTACATCAAAGGTTTTACTTTTACCTATCTTGTTTTAATGTAAATTGGACAAAGAGGAAGAAAAGCATTGCATTATAAAAAGTATGAAAAATAAATTTCGTTTTCTCTAATCTTTTAGATAGATTCAGTAAAAAGCAACAAAGATAAAATCTAAATTTATGAAAAATTTAGTTTAAAGTGTCTTAAAGTATTTCAGTTTAATTTTTATGAAATACACAAACTATTCTTCAGCGTCCATGGAAATCAACTTATTTTGAATGTAACTTTCTTTGATTTCTAATTTTAGCAATGATATTTTTTGTTCTAATAAAACAAAAATGTCACTGTAAAACAAAAAACAAAAGACAATTCTCATTGAGTGAAACATGTTTTTCAAAATCTTTCAATGTCTCATACTTTAATTCAGAAATCCTTTGAATTTTTCCTCTGTGTCTATATTTCTCATTCCACATGAAAATGATTTGCCAATCAAGAGTCTCTTCAATCTCAAGAACATTTCAAACAGATTTTTTGAGAAATAGGAAATAATAAGAGGAAAATCTCACTTGTTGGTGATAAAACTGCATTCAATATAATTCTTTATTTTTCAATTATTCTCTTTACTTCTTTGAAAATATATAGTGTTTTTGTTTTAGGGAGTTCTTTATTATGTAAAACATATAAAAAATTTGCAAAGTAAGAGACAAGTGTAGCCTACTTATATCACCAGGGCTTACCATCATGAAAAATTATTAGTAGAATCTGTATAAAATCATAAAAATAATGTATTTAAAAAAAAAATGTAATTTGTATTTTTTATGAAATTTGGGCACAAGAAAAAAATTTTGGCTGAAAATAATTTCCATGTTAAATTGTTATTAAAATTTTATTTTAAATTCAGTATTAAATAGTTTTGCATATGTGTAATTTATATTTTTCATATATAATTCTAGTTTAAAATCACGTTTCAATAACTTTCAAAAACGTTTAAAATCCTGAACTTTACAAGACTGAATTTTCTCATAAAACTGTCTGTAATGCCAAAGAGCTTGTGAAGACTGAGATTTTAAAGGTTACAAAAAAAATGTCTATATCTGTCCTTGATATTAAGCACTGTTAAAAAAAACAAAAAACACTATAACTTGTATCGTATTATTTAAATTGCAATTATTATATATATATATATATATATATATATATATATATATATATATATATGTATATATATTATGGTGATTTATTAATTTTTTTTACTAATAATAGAATTAGTAACTAATAATTGTATAAAGTAAAACTAAAAAAATAGGAATGCTTTTATATTTTGAAGTCTCTTCTCTTAATAATTCAAACTTGCTATTAAAGGCCATAAAAAAACAATACAGAAGTCTTATTTGATCAGTGAATGTTCTGTGATGAAAATGCTTTCCTCTACAAAATACTTCCTAATTTTGCGTCTTAGACGTATCAAAACTTGTTAAATATCTGCTGCTAGAATTTTTACAAATGGGGTCTAGAAATATGGGAACAAAATATGTTTTTATAATTAAAATGATTGTTTCTAAATCTTTTATGCATTTATAAACTTTCAACCGGTATTTTTCTTTTCATTTTTTTGATAAAAGATTATCTTTAATGATATTAAGAGTTTTTCTTTGTTTCAGAATTATTTTATATTTGAATTGTGGTGGGCTGAGGGAACAGGTTTGTTAGAAGACAACCAAACCCCATGAAAGATTTTTCTAAGATATTGCAAATATCAGATACACACATTTACTTTGTTTGATACAAAGTCAGAAAAGTAAAGGTGCCCAGTGGCCTACAAGACGAGTGATTACTTTCTAGCAGTTTCTCAGCAAATACTTAAGGGTAAAACCCATCAGTATAATTCAAATTATTTTTTTTAATTACTAAAATATTTTGAAATAAGTCGACATGACATAAACAAATTTCATTCACTTTGATTTCGTCTCATTTGCTGCTCGGGAATAAAAAGTTTAAATTTGACTTACAAATAATTTAATAATAAAAGGAAGAAGTTGATTTACTATTTGGATGAAATTAGTTTTTACACATTTGTTAATTTCTCATTTTTTTTATTTGTCATTTCAATTTTTTTTTTTTTTAATCTTAATGTGAATATGAAACCTGGATGAAAACCAATTGTACGCCAAAAATGTTTGACTCTGAACTTCATTTCTTCAAATCAAGGAAATACATATTTAAAGAATATTAGGCACAAAGAGACATGAAAAATTCTATTATTCATTTTTATTTATAATTCTGTGTGATATTTCATTTGCATATTTGTATTTAGAATTGGATAAAACTAACAGAATCCTCTGGAAATGAGAAGGAAATGTTATCCTGGAATAAATGCAATATAAGAACAAGTGTGTCATTCACAAGATGCAAGGCAGTGTGTGTGTGTGTCCTTAAGTTTCTGCATGGATATATTGCATCTGTGAAGGTGTGCAGCTATTTCTCTATGGCCAGTTTTTTCCTTTTTCCATCTATGCACACACAATTTGATAATGTTAAATGTATACTTATTTATTTTTATTCATATGTAAATTTCATTATTTTATTGGAAGGGAAAAGTTAACCATATTTTTTTCTTTTTCTATTTACCAGAAAGTTCTTGTGTGTATTTTGCACACAATAACTGAAAAAATTGCTTTCTGGAAAATAATAGTTATTGTTTTTTTTGGGGGGAAAATAATAGTTATTGTTTTTTTTGTAAAATAATTTTAAAGAAATATTGTTTATGAAATTAGATTTTATTTTATTTTTATCTTAAAATTTGCAAATACAAGAAACTCCAAAACAGATGAAATTTGAATTTTAGATAAGAAGTTTAGAAAATACAGAAGTGAGTTTTTATTTTTAATTTATTTTTGTATGGAAAAAAACTATCATTAGTTTTTTTTTGTTTTGATTACATGAAATGGATTCTGGCCATTTTGTTGTATAATTTGTTTTCTTAACTGTTATGTAATATCAGTCCTTGTACATGGCAGTGAATGCTGGATAATCTCATCAGAGATAAAGAAGTGACTTGAGGCAACAAAAATGTAGTTCTACAGAAGGATGTTGAAAATATTATGGACTGAACATTTGAACACGAACAAGGTTTTAGAGAAAATGGAAACAAAAAGAACACTTTTCATCAGAAAGAGACCATTGAAATTTCTTGGCCATATCATGAAGAAAGAAGGCTTAGAAAATTTGATACTCACAGGACATATTGAAGGCAAGAGGGACAAAGGAAATCAGTGCATAATCCCTGCCTAACAAACTTGTGTAAATGGTTGGCAGAACAAAGATTAGGACTGATAGCAAAAAGACAAAATTTACTAAGAGCCACAAAGAACAGGAACTTGGGGATTGCCAACATCCTGAGGTGGCACAAAACATAGAGGAAGAATACTTTTGGAGAAAGGTGGTTTTTTTATTTACATTATTCGGACTATTGTCCTCATCTTTGTTGTCATATTTATTACAACGTTTTGGCCGTTGTATGCTCCGTCCTTCTTCGGGTGGTTGGAATGTCGAATTGAACCCTTTATTTCACTCACTGGGGTAGATTGTTCTAGTTCCACGTGCCATGTTTAATGGATGTCAGTTATCAGTTATCCCCTGTTAATTTCCCTCTGAAAGTTCTACACTGCCTTAACTGGGTATTGAATCCACACTCTTTGGGTCCTGTCACTGGATCTAACTAACACCTTTACCCACTTTGCCATGTATCATTGAGGAAACGTTGTAATAAATATGGCGACATAAATGAGGACAATAGTTTGAATAATGTAAATAATGTACATAATACCTCATCTCAGAAATATAGACAGGTGTTTTTTTTTATTGTGATTTATTTTTCTATAATGATTCCAAGTAAAATTTGCGTCTCTTTAGTAGATGACTTAGAATTTATCTACTTTTTTGTACGATTTAAAGTCTTTTTTGTACATTTTCAACTTTAGATAAGAAAACTTTAAATAAACTGTCATATAAATATAAATAGCAAATTTTATAACAGGAGAGTGAAAGACATTTACCGTAAAATGGGATTAAAACAAGCCTAATAAATAATGGCACATTGTTTCCAGGTTTTAAGGACTGATAATGACCTTAACTTAAACAGAAATATTCTTTTCCTCCTGGAGCCAGTCAGTACATTAGTGACCTCTGAGTCATAGGGCACATCTTTGAGGTCAAAATCCTAAAAACTTCTTCCACATTCACTGTTTCCTTAACCTACAAAAGAATGCCAAAGGATGCTTACCTTTGTCTTTATTTCCGACTTGCTTCCTGGGATAAGTGGAATTTTGCTGACACTTCAAGTTTAAATTTGGAAACTTTTGTACTACTTGACCTTTTTGTTCTTTTCAAAGCATTTGATCATTCCATGATATTCAATCTTTCTTGGTAATAATTAGTGATAATCATTAAAAAAAAAAGAAACTTTTATTAAAAATGTCTAGAACAAAGATAACTAAAGATTTTAAGGGAAAAAGAGTGACAACTTTTTATTTAGTATGGCAGTCTGTAATTTTTTCTATAGCATAGTGTTAATGTATTATTTAGAATAAAGAAGACTGAAAAATTTAGATTCAAGATTCCTCAAGCAATCTTCAAAACAATTTTATGAGCATTTCAACAGAATCAGTGTTAAGAGATTTTACTGGCTTCTTGTTTTATTCCTGATATTCTGAACAGATCCACATCTTTTATTTTTACCATTTTTATTTTACAATGATGTTCACCTATACAAGGCCCAAGTGCCACTCGAGGTAGAGGGTTACACAGTAAGAGGCACCATCCTAAGCAAGGTAAAATAACCAAGATGCAAGGATCTGCCAGAAGTGAAAAAGAAGGGAAAGATTTTAGAGGAAACTGGAAGCCCAATCCTAAAGAGGAAACAAGGGATAAACCTCTAGTCCTGTTCAAAAGTTTGGGGAGGATTGTGAACCGGATGATAGGCAAACCTATCTACTCCTCATGCTTAAAAATCTATAAATATTTTTTTCTTCACTCAGTCATGAGATTTTCTTCCATCTTTCATTCAGTTCATATGCTGTAGATGTGTCCTTACGTTTTCTGTCACCCCCCCCAAAAAAAAACAATCTCCAGCTAAAATACTTAGTGTAGAAGAGGAATTACTTTAATATTAAGACTGTATATGCCCACAAGGACCACACTTTATTAGTACATGAAAATTTAACTTATTGTTTCATAAATATTTTTCCTGTTTAGTATCAAATGTGTAAATATTTAACAAACTTAAACAGCTGGAGATTTTATTCAGCAGACTTATGTGAAGAATTTTATTTTTATAAAAACTTTGATGATGTGCTTGGCCGGTGGTCAGGTTGAAGTGAGTGCTTTTAGCCACGGATTGAGGCACAGCCAATCCACCATTTATAGATTTCAAATCTCTCTCGTAAAAGCATCAGGAAAATGTCCCCATGTTGTAGCTGGTTCAATCATGAATGGAAATGAATCGCGTGTGTGTATGTGGAGGGGAAAGGCCCGGCCATTTCAAAAACCTTTATGAACCTTTTAGGCCTGTTTATGATTTGTTCAAATGAAGAAATCAGGTTTCCCAAGTACAAAATAGATGTTTTGTCAATCATTTTCCGTTAATTGATCAAAGCATTTGGGAAACTGATTTCTTAGACAACACATCTGTAAAGAAAGTTTGTATTAAGAAAGGAATTGATTTATTTTAGCAAAGGTAAGAATTAAGAGAGTGAAATTATTTTTCCAAGATTATAGTTTAGAGAAATGTGTATTTTGATAAAAAAATTATCATAGCTTAGAGACTATTAAGAAGAAATAAAGAATGTAATATATATATGTATATATGTGGAACCCTATTACAAAATTGTAGAATACAATAAATTTGTTATATTATTAAACTCAAAAACTGACTCATTTTTGTACATGATCAGCTTCAAAAATTTGAATTTCTATATTCATATATATTAAACAATCCACAACTTCATATGTGATGTGTGCTATTCTTTGAATTTGCAGACAAGTAAGATTTGTTGTTTACTACAAAACTTTTGGGGATCACTTCAGAATATGATCAACAATATTTTCCCTCCTTAAAATGCTTATTTAAAAATTGAGAAAATATTTATTAATCAATAAACTTGAGATTAATAAATCTAATTTTGGGGGCTAATGTTTCATCATAAAACTGATCAATTTTTAGTTCGCCAGTTAGTTTTTGAGTTTAAGTAATCTAACTTAAATCTATTGAATTTTTCAAGAATTCAGAAGCTGGGTTCCACATATATATATAGATAGATACAAATATAAAGCTTGTCACTTGGCTGATTGGTGTTACCTTCAGCATCCTGACTCCAGTGTAGAGTCTAAATATGGTGATACATATACATTTATATACATGCATTAATAAAAGTGTTATCCTCTTAAAATTATTAGTTTTCTATGGAACTCATAATCAGAACTCAACAAAGGGACCATTTCCATAATTTCTGAAAATGCTAAAAGTCTAATAAAAGAACTTGACTTCTATAGACCAAATATTTTAACAAATATCTGAATGCTGTCTATAAATATGAATGAAACAATTTTCTTTATTATTCATGAGAAAATATCATGCTTTATTGATGCCTGTGTTTGTTTCTTAATAAAATTCCAATTAACTAAGGTTTCAAACTTTTTGAAATCCATTCTTCTTATGTCCTTTAGGAAATAGAAAAATCCGTTATTTTTTGTGATCTTAAACCACCAATCTTGTGGAAAAAGATGCATCTTTCAATTTGAGAATAAAATATTTAATCACTTGAGAAAAAGGAATAAATCTTTTGGTATCTTTAATAAACCTGCATTTTTGTGTTTGCCTGTATATATTTAAAAGATTTATTGAGAAAGTGAATGCTGGTTGTCAATTAAGTTTTAAGACCGATTTTGCTTTTAGAGTTACTAAATATATACCATTATAAATTAGTAGTATAAATTATAAATACCATTTATACTACTTCCAAAATACTATATGACCAAACATCAGACTTGTATTTTTTATTAATGTCTTGGTTGGGCTAAGTAATTTTGAGCACCGTTTTGTACATGCTAGACATTAAGTTTAAAATCAGTAAAATATTTGCTGTATATGTTTTGACTTATCCATTTCTATCTCATATCTGCTTTTTAAATAAATGCTTTTACCACTTGAATTATTGTTGAGAACAAAATTATACGATATAAAAATATTGGTTTGGATGATGTCATTGCAGCTGTCAGGCTTAGAATTTTATGGATTTTTGCTTTTCCAATGCGTGTAGGTGTGAGAAATTCAACAAAGTTTACTGAGTCTTGTGCCATACGAAGCTGAGTAGATTTGAATAAGTTTATTTGTTATAATTGGAAATTTATTAAAATACTGTTTGGATTTGAGACTTTATAACTCCAGAAGATAGAAATTAATGCTTTATTCTCATGAAGTACGAGGTGGAAAAAATATATATAAATGTTCATATATATATATATATATATATGGTGGCCTGATCATTGTATTTAGCATGAAACAGTCTGTTGCCTCTGAGTGTTGACTTCAATGTTCTGATATTGAGCACTTTATCCCATAAATATAGCATACCTTAAAACTATATATATATATATATATATGTTTCTAGTAATATTTATATTTTTATATATTCTAGTAATATATATATTCTTTCCGACCATGAGACCCGGGTTCAAATCTCACCATGATTGATTTATTTTCTTGATTTAACTTCTTGATGCTATCAGTCTGGGGGAGGCGATCACAGTGTGCTGCACCTTTGGAAAGTGCCTGAAAACCATGTCATGGGTTGACCCAAGCACTCTGAATGAAATTGGGTAGAAAAACTATTTGGGAGCTGTTGATGGTTGTGCTAGCACAAAGTTGCCAATCATTGTGACTGAGGCTTTGAGTGTACTGGCCTTGTTCAGACTGTTGGTCATGCCAGATAGTGTGTTCTCTCTTAGAAACTGTAATTAAGGTCCACTCAGTATAGTTGCAGTATTAACCACAGGTGGACTCTGTTGGTGTTGAACTAACATGGATGTCTTTGTGTAGGTGTCTGCAACAATGATTGGCTAGCTGCCGTAGTAGACAGGCTGACTCGGATATGAGTAACCAGCCATTACTTTAAAACACCCCCCCCCCACACACACACACTTGTTTCTAATAATAACTATTCTTTATGGGAATGTAGTCCAAAATACTTTAGGTTCTCTCTCTGGTTTTCTGAATTCTGGTAGCATATGAACGACCTAACAAATGAAATAGTGTCCAAGAGTGATTTTTTAAAGATGTTTCACTTGTTCTGCTCCTAGCAGTTGAGACTCTTCAGAAAATGTAAAAAGAATGAATTTTTCTACTGTTAAGAAATTAAACCTGATCTGAAAGAGAGTCTGCTACCAAAAATACATATGTGTGCTTGTGTAGACATCAAGTATCTTCTGACTATATATAAACTATATTGAATTATGTGATTTATGCTTCAGTCCAGTGGTTGTACATAAGACGACATCAAGTAAGAGTATATATTAGTCAAATTCATGTGAAGAAGCAATTCCCTGAATTTAAAAACTCTTTTCCAATGAGCCAAGAAGGCTCCTTATTTAAACCAACTGAAATTCCATCATGTTCTTTTTTCAATCTTTTTTCTTTGTGTATAGATTCATATTGGCATTCTCTCATTAAAAAGATCTATTAGCCAAGTTTACTTTTTCATGAACATTAACACTAATAAATTATTTATATACATCTAGGCACACATTATCCCCCCTTCACATATACATATATTTTTTTTAAGTAATTTATATTTTTTAACATGACATTATTCCTAATTACTTTATATTTAGTTTTATGTTTTTGACTTGGAGTAATCCCTGTTTTTTAAACAATGAAGTTGATATTGACCATCTTTGGCAATCAAAGAAAACCACCTTTAAGCTAGGTGTGCTTTAACCTACTCAGCCACAAGAGATCTCATGTAATCAAGTACAAAGGTATAGGTATCAGTCCCAAAGAGAGATTCATTAAAAAGGGGTAATTAAGCCTTACAATGATTTGTTAAACAATGAGCATACATGATTAAAAAATACTGAAAACTTAATAAAAACAAAATTCTATTGCCAAAATCTTTATATTATTTTTAAGAGGAAAGACCAAAGGAATTTTTATTACTTGATTTTTTAATTCTTTTTAGAACCTTTGAAATTTGGGTTAAAAATGTTGTTTTCCTTGTGTAAATGGGGGACCATGACTTAGTATAGGAGATTTGAGAACCTTTTTTTATGGTGAATGAAACTTTCAGGATTTATTCACAAATGAATGAAATTATTTTACAAATGTTCTTTTTTAGAAAATTTGTTTCCCCACAAATGTTTCTTTTTTTTTTAGAAAATCTCTTATCTCCCATTTTGATTTTATGAAATTTTAAGAAATTCTTTTTTGTAGTGCTTAATGCTTATATTAGTTAGAAGTTCTTGGAGGATTTAAACCAGGAACTTTTTTTGTCAAATATGACCCTAGTTACAGAAAATCATATTATAAAAATACAAGAAAACTAAGACATTATTTAATTAGAAAAGCTTCCAATTGGTTTTGAATCTGATATATTATGGATACTATAGTTTGAAAAAAAATTTCAATGAATAATGAAATTTTACAAATTTGTTATCATTTTGTTAAAATTTTAATTACAATAATTTATAATATTTTAAAATTCTGTATTAATTTGTAGCAGTTAGGTAATATTGTTATTAAATAAAAATTATATTTACTAATTATAAATAGAAAAGTTTATTTTATTCAGTGAACCCCCCTCAGTATTTTAAAAAAGAATTTTGATTTTTTGTAAATACAGAAAAATAAAATAAAAGTGGTAACTATAGTAAATTTCAAATTGATTGATAATTTTCTAACATTTCCTTTACATGCGTTTTCATAAGTAGTGACTGAAATTAAATAAAATATTAGATTACCTTTTCCTAGATTTTTAAGATTATTTTGTAGTTAAAAATTTTGTAAAAAAGCCGTTCATGGTTGTATTTGTCAAGTAATTTCTACAATTATGTGTCGTTTACTTAAAAATGCCAAACATTCTGTCAACATCTAAAAAACAACCACCTTCGTGTTAATAAACTAAAAGTAATGTTTTATACTTCAGATTTAAAAAACAAAACAAAAAAACAGTATATTTTATTTTTGAAATAAATAAAATAATAATAATTTAATAAAGAAAATTATGTTGTGTTGACAGATTTGTCGATATGGTCGATTTTAGCGATTTAAAAAAATAATTACAATCAATTTAATTTCGTTTTTAAATACAGGAAAGTATTTTTAATTTATTAGCATGGAGTTAAAACTAAAATAAAAGCTTCAAGAAAGATTTTTTATTTTTAAAATACGTAATTCTTTTTATACCTTACGGATCATTTTTTTTTTTTTTTTAGAAGTACCTATTAAAGTTAGTTTCTTCAGCATAAATCGAGTACTGGTTTGAGGAGACTGGCGATGAAAGGTTTTTCATTGCCCAGGCTACGAGCGGGTATCAATTTCACATTGTTTAAAAAAAAAAAATGAAGAGCTGTTTCTTCAGTTTAATACACAAACATTTTTTTAGTCTTAGTGGTAATAATATGCATCCTGGTTTTAAAACAGGTCCTCACCTATTCATTTCTGCGTTAATTTATTGTTTATTATTGCATTTATTTATGTGATTTGTATCATAAAATGTTCCTGAATATTGTGCATAAATGAATTAAGATAGGGACCTTTTCATCACTGCAAGTTCCAGTATAATATTTTTATTAAAAAATAATGTTGGGTAGGTGAGGCTTGAGTTTTTGAGTATTGGCCAAATCTTCCAGTTGCCTATTCTTGACAAAAAAATATTTTTTCAATACAAATATTCACGCCAGCACATTTTGTTGAACGAATGCTGAACAAAAAAACTACTGACTGTATTGATGCAATTGCAATCTTTGTCTCCCACCAATTTTAAGAAGAATCGCGGTACTAAGTCAATGTAAAATTGTTTTAAAATTGCAAATATAACTGAAAAATTACTATTCGTTTATGAAAGCAGTTTCCTAATTCCAAAGGAATGGAAGAGAGAAAATTTCAAGTTTGAATTTCAAGAAAATCACAAAAAAAAAAAACAACCCTTGATCGAGACTTTTGTGACGGCGGCTGATGCTTGCTTTTTGCAAATCTTTTTCTCCTTTTAAATCACGATTTTTTTTACCTCTCTGTATTTCGGCCGTTTTGTCTCTCCACCGTCCGTGCGAGATTGTGTCCCACAGCGAATGTCTTGCCTAATTCCTGTCAGCGGTGAGAGATTGTTGTCTCTGTCCCACTGCGAAAGACCCCCTCCCCCCACCACACCTCGCCAACTGTTCGTCAATGTTGCGGGATTATTGTTTGTATCCCACTGCGAAAGTCCCCACCCGACTCCTCGTCAGTGGTGCGGGATTGTTGTCTATGTCCCACTGCGAAATTCCCCACCCATGTCCACGGTACAGGATTGTTGTCTCTGTTTTTTTTTCGTTTTTTTTTTACCCCAGCCGCTTTCGTGTGGGCTTGTCTATGTCCCCCCCACCGCATTACCCTGCGCATTTGTCTAATCCTTTTAATTTTTTTTATTTGTTTATTTTTTTTGTCTGTCTTTTTAAATTTCCACAAATAAATCCTTTGATTCCTTAAAAAAAATGAAATAAAACAAAATCGAGGCAATCATTTGAAAATGTCATTTCTTGTTTAGTGGGAATTACATAATGTAACAGGCTCTGCTTCTTGCTGAGTCACAAGGTTGGGAAATTAAAATCGGTTACCAGCAACCCCCCCCCCCCTGTACCCCAACCGATGTCTGTTGTAACAATGTTGCAGATTTTGCAGACTGCTGAATAAAAAGGATTTCCTAGCAGAAATGAAGATTTCTGAGGAAGCACTGATGAATCAGAAAAATACATTCCTTGTTTTTTGTGGATCTGGAGTCAGATTATATATATATATATATAAGAAAGACAGAGATGGAAAATTGACATATTAATTAATTCATTCATTGACTGAGAAACAGCAAATGAATAAAGAGTTCTATCATTATAGAGAAGTTGTTATAGAAGTTGAGACTGCATAGTTGGATTATAAAATCCATCACATTATCAAAGTTATAAAAATGAATTGGATTTTAAAAATAGTCTACAATTCTCTGCCTCATTAAGTTCAAGAAAGTAACTCCACTGTAAAATATTTTGTACCTGAGTCATTTCAATTAGTTATTAAAACTGTCAGATATTAAGGAAAATATTTGTTCTAATAAATGTTTATTTCTATAAACAATGTACCAGCTAGTACAAGTATTAGTTCATTTCAATTTTCAATAATATATATATATATATATATATATATATATATATATATATATATATATATATATATATATATAATATTCTGAGTAGTGATGGCAATATCTATCTCAAACATTAATATTTTCTTATATAGCTTTATATATAAATATATATCTGTCTATATTTCTGAGATGAGGTATTATGTACAGTATTTACATTATTCGGACTATTGTCCTCATCTTTGTCGCCATATTTGTCACAACGTTTCGGCCGTTGTACGCTCCGGCCTTCTTCAGGTGGTTGGAATTTCGAACCGAACCCTTTATTTCGATCACTGGGGTAGACTGTTCTAGTTCCACGAGCCATGTTTGATGGATGTCAGTTATCAGTTATCTCCTGGTAATTTTTCCCTCTGAAAGTTCTCCACTGCCTGATATCTCTCTCGAGTGAGACCCCCCATAGAGGAGAACGGGACTAAAGACTGTGTGTACGCTATCCCGTGCAGCTGCGGCAAGGAATATAAAGGAGAAACAGGCCGCCCCCTCAAGGTAAGGCTTCAAGAACACCAGAAAGCTGTAATGCGAGGGGAAGTAGAAAAATCAGGCGTGGCTGACCACATATGGAGAGAGAA
>OZ038488.1:125478363-125485863 GCA_964036315.1 Acanthosepion esculentum
AATTTATAAAGACTGAGTTTAACTTCCTTTTTTCTTATTTCTAACGTGACTAAAAAGTGCATTTCAATGAAAAAGTAACAAAGTTAGATTTAGGGAACGTGATCTAAATATTTATCCTTGAGAAAATACTTAGAGAGAAAAAAATTCTTAAATGATCAACAGTACAGCACAGAATAGTTTGAATAAATGGAATAATGGCAAGAGATTTGAGCTGAGAGATCATGTCTGATCATGACAGTTTTGGTAGCTGAAATGGCTAAAGCATTGTCAATGAAAGGCAAACTACACAAGGGATGAGATTTAAATTTGAGTTTCATTGGAAGCAAATATCTTCATTTTTGTTTTCCCTTTGTTTGTTATCACTGAGCAACATATTAACTGAAAAACGTGGCTATAAAAGGCAACAAAAATAAACAAGAAAATCCCCTCTGTCTAATCATTCTCTCTTGTATCCGTGTCTATTACAGGCCGTAAAAATTCCTCATGATTCACTCGACTGAATTTCCTATACCTGCTTCAAGTAATGATTTTATTTTCTTAATACCAATTTCATTATTACTTCAGGCAAAAATAATACAGTTATAACTTGTAATAATTATGAATCAACAATTATTTTTATAGTTAATCATTATTTCCAGCCATAAGATTAATGACTTGTAATAACTCAAATTATCATTAATTCTTATTTGCAATTATAAATTCTTTAAAACCCGAAGAACTTTGATAAATTTTTCAGTAATTATTTCTAACTTGGAAAAGTTAGTAAATTTAATTGAAATATTTTTCTAGATGCTGTCAACATTTTCTCTCACAATTTGTCTAGCATGATATAAAAAATAACAAATTAATTCCTGGTAGCATTTCTACCATTTTACTTAATTTTATTTTGGGGAACATTAAATAAATCATATATACTAATTGTAGAGCCATTCAATAAATAATTAAATTTAATCTCTTGGTGTGGGAATTATTATTTGAATACTGAAATTCTAATTCTGTTTTAATATAATTTTCTGGTGATTTGCATATATTGGGAAATTGATGGTTTGATTGTTCTTTTGATCTGGAAAAAATCAAGACAGCATTGAAAATGAATCTGGAAAAGAAAAGAATTTGATGTGTCAGGGTTTGATATCACTGGCAGAACAGTATTTAAGAGAGATAACAAAAAGACAAAATTTACTAAGAACTACAAAAGACAGGAAATTGTGGTGAGCCATGATTACCAATGTCTTGAACAGACACAGTACATAAAACAAGATGGTCTCTTTATTTTTTTTTCCTTTAACAAGTTCTGAAAAAGATATATCTTCAATACATTACCCCCAACCTAATACTGATCCACCAGAAGGTGTTGACTCATTGATGAAGGAGAGTAAGGTGGCCGATTTATGCAGGTGTGAAACATGGATGTCAATAGTTTGTCAAACTCTAATGAAAGCAAAAGAATATTGAAATTCTGCTTAGAGAGTAATTCCGACAAACAACATTACAAAAAAGACTTTAAATACAACAAATAGTCAAGTAAGGCTAATAGATGAAGATCTCTCATTGCAATAGATTTTCCTGATTCAACTAATAGAATTGAAACAGTAGTAAAGCTTTTCAATGACAGCTCTCGTTTTGAAAATGTCTGCGTATGTATGTTAGCAGATGTTATAGAAACTGTAATAATAATCATCACATAAAATGGAAGAAATGAATATTTGGAATTTTGGCTAAAGGCATTTGCAGTTGTATTAATGTCTTTGGTAAAGGCATCACCCTATACTCTTTGCTGTTGTCAGATATCAGTATCTCATCATTAGCTTTGCCTAGTAAGTGATATAGTGCGGGTGAGTGAGCATCTAACCAATTCTTTCTACTATATTGTCAACCTTCATAGACTGATGTTATTTCAGGAAATAAAACCATTTGGGTCTTTAAAAAATGCATTTTTCAGATCTTTCTTTCATTTGCTCTCATCACATAAATTCACTAAAATAGGTTGAGAGCATCTGTATTTATACCTTTTTTTTCTTGTTAATTGACAACAAAATGTCAAACACTATTTATTGGACTTTATTTACAAAGATAGTTTTTAATAGTTTTATGCAATCTACAATTTTATGATGTTTTTTTCATTAGATGCATCTTGAATTCTATCCGTCAGTCAGTTTTGTGCCATGCCTGATACACGTTTAGGCTATCATGTATCGAAAGATACATGACTGACCAGGAGGATTTTTTCCCACAGTAGGTTACCATTTCTTTCTGCAGTAGACCAGTTGCCATTCAAGGCTTTAGAACCCAGTCTGTCCTGCTATTTACCCATAGCTGGTGTGGGGAGAAGAAAAGGATTCATACCTTTCCCAAGGGTATTAACATGTAAGTAAATGTAATGGATTCGACTGGAATTCGAACTCAGCTCTCCAATTCCTCAATCTGAGCCACTATCCATTACTCCACTATGCCTCTCCCATTCTATCAAGAAAGCTGAAATAAACATTTTATGGCAAATATATTACATATCTCTCTCTTTCTCTCCATCAGTATTTAACCTTTAAGGTCATCCTGAGTACAAATTTTATAGTATTCTGCTGACATATAAGAAAGCTTTGTCATTTATGATAAAAAATTTACATGTAAAATTTCATGAAAAATAAAACTAACTTGTAGCACCAGAAACTTTTGTGTTACAATTTGATTAACAAAAAATAAGAAATGCTTTTTATTGATTAAAGTATTTTTGTGTTTACAAAAAAGAATTTCTATTTTTCTGGAATTCATCTCTTCTTTTTTTTCCTCTTTGTATTTTGATTTACTAAGATAAACAAGTTAATATTGCTGAAAACATGAACAGCCAATAAAATGCCTTTAGAATCTATGGCTTGTGAATAAAAAACAAAAACAAGAAAACAAAATTGTTGCCATTATTTATAGTTTTGGTTTAGTCAAATAACAAAGAAAACTTTCAAAATAAAATTTGGATCCTTCTAAATTTGTCCGATTTGTGAAAATCTGGGATAACCTGCACTGTCTTTGCTGAACACATTTGATTCTTGATTTTATAAATTCATTTTTTATCAAATGACCTCTAAGTGCTTCATGGACTCTTGTGATGAAGATTTCCATTTCATAGAATTTGCTTTGTCAAATATGGCAAACTATTTTTAGTTGCAGGATTCTTGAGAGATTCTGCCAATTGCTTTCTCTTGTCTTCTGCCATTGAAAGTAGTGTGCCCCTGAGCCACATGCAAGAAATTTTCAATTGCAACTCTCTTGTCAATCCATAATTGTGTGCAAACAGATCAATAAGCAAAATTTCCTGGTTTCTATAAACACTCTCCCTGCCTAATTAGAAATATAGTTCAGCTTCTTAATATATTTGTATTACATTACTGGACTGTTTAAAAGCATTTATATGCAATTTTATGATGCGAATGCTTTAAGGCGCATATGTCATGTGGCTTGTTAGTCAACAACTTTCTGACTAAGCTTGTCATGTTGAAGCAAATGGTAAATAGGACACTTTGTACTTCTGGATATGAATTTGGGAAAACTGTGAGCATATTTAGTGAGTTTAGCCAATCAAAAACAGGGATTGACATTTGAACTTAAATGTGGATGTGTGTGTGTCATTTTGTAATCTTTTTTTTCTTTGTATTTGAATGATTTACTTTTGATTTTGGTTTCAAATTTTTAGATTTTTTACTTGCATAGTTACTTTTTATTGGCATTATACAGTTGTGCCTAACAGAATTAGTTTATGTATGCAATTGTAAACAGATACATAAATATTAGATAGCACAAAGCAAATCCCTGCCACCCAACTGAATATTACAAGTATTATGAAATTAGGCTATGTATAAGGACTAGTAGTTTGGTTAAACACAAACCTATCAGATATCTCGGCTTGTAAAACTCAGAAGTGGTGGTGATTTATTTATTTTGTTGAGCCATTTTTGTGAGAAGTACCAAAAAGTTCTCAACCTAACCAAGTTTCATATGTTTGGGTGTTATCAAAATTGTAAAAATAGCTTTTTGAAAACAATAACATTTGCTGACTGAGTATACAGTAAGTGCATCCTTTTCATACACTATTTTTGCTGGCACATATGTTAAACGTTACCTATCTTTTAAAGAGATAATCAAAATTTCCTTGTCAAAGCATAAACATTTTATACTTTTCAAGAGAAACAGAAATTGTTTTGTATATAACAAATGATTAAGCTGATTATCATCCACTTTGTCTATGGATGAGGGTTTAGTTTCAAAGACTAAAATCAAATCAGTTAGAATGAAAGTTTCTACTAACAGTTGATGGGAATCAAAGAAATTTTCAGGTTTTAATTGGAACCAAACACAGTATATTGTCTTATTCTGAACAAGCAAACATATCTCATCAGCTGAGGGGATCCAAAGTTGATAGAATCCATTTCTAAGATCCATATTTAGTTTCACTAGAAAATAATGTGTGAATAAATACAATATATTTATCTTATCTGAAATTTAAAAACTTC
Organism: Acanthosepion esculentum; assembly: GCA_964036315.1. Lineage (NCBI taxonomy): Eukaryota > Metazoa > Mollusca > Cephalopoda > Sepiida > Sepiidae > Acanthosepion > Acanthosepion esculentum. The sequence continues at coordinate 125,482,866 of OZ038488.1, forward strand.
CCAGTAATTCAGAACTGACAAGCTTCCATATATATTTGAATTAGGAAACAAGCCTCACTGACAAGATTGGAAAGAAGTTATATATAGAAAGAAGTTATATATATATATATAATCAAATCTCAGGAAATTTGTATGTTCTCAGCAAGCAATAGAATGAAAACAATATATTAACATTTTAGGTTAGACAGTTTTATTGAAAAACTATTACAGAAATAATAGCAAATGCAAAAATAAAGTCATTTTATTGAAAGGTGCATCAATGATTTCTTGATTATTGTCATGTCTGCTGATTTCAATCTTTGTCACATGCCAACAGCCAATCATTTTTCTGTTCTGCCATTGACGAATAAGAAGACTATTTCCTAATGATTCTAAAATCAATTCTGTAAAGGATCTTGAATATAGAAACAATGTATATTTTCAAAAGTATTCAGGGATTTTCTCAACATTTTACAAAGACAGAATGAAAAAGGTTGAAAAAAATCTTGACTGTTTTTTTAAAATTTCTTTTGCAAGATTCTGTAGTCAATATGAAAGCAATCTAGTTTTAAACAAAAACATGTATTCCCTGTGTTGAAATTTTCCCAATTTTATATTTTTACTCTAATACATATTTTCAACTTTGGTTTTGAATAATTTTTCTTCATTTTTTTTTCACAATAGCTTCAATCAGTTTTTTGTCTTTCACTTAAAAGTAAAGAGGGAATTCAGAAAGAAATAGCTCCAAGACTTGAACCTGTTTCTTATATTCCTCTAGTGTTCCTGATTCAAGAAGTCTTTACCATAAAGCTACACCAAAACTGTTACATTTCCCTCTCTAATTTTTCTGTCACTGTCCATTTATTTTTCTTCAATATTTATTCCCTCCTCTATGGTTGATTACCTTGGAGTAATGAGGTGTGCAATGCAAATTTATGTGTTGTTTGAATCTGTTTGTTATAAGTTCTCTAATTTTAGAATAGATTGGTGATAAATGTCATTAAAAAAAGCAATAAATTGAAGAAAACAGACAAGACTAAAGAGTGGCTGCTGAAAAGTTCTCAGCCCAACCAAGAAGGGATTCCAAGAATAGTTCTGGTAGTTTGTCAGAGTTTGGAATGGGTTAGCCTGAGGACCTTTCGGCACCCCTTCATAATAATTTGCAACATTTTCTGTTGAGTTCCTGGCACTGGAAAAGTTCTTTCTTTTTGCCAAAGTTATAGCACTTGTCTAAGAATAAGTTATTTGGCCTCATTTTAAGGATCCATTCAGAACCAGTGTAAATGGTACAGCACATGTAACAAGATTTTTCTTGTATAATAAATTAACTGTTGAGGAAAAGCTGTCTAAAAAATGTTAATGATGATAGATTTTCTTTTGTCACCCTTGTCACACCACACCCAGATATTGCCTAGCCTCTTCAACATTTATGATACCATCTTTTATAGTTTTAATTCTAATTTTCTTTTGTTAACAAGAGATTAAATTAACAGCAGTTACGAAATATAATTGCAAAATGCTGTAAAAAAAACCCCGTAAAAATAGCTCCTCACTAACAAAACAAAGAAAATAAACATTTTTATAAAAAGAACAAATGCTAATAATTTAATAAGTAAAAAACACGCCCACACTTCAAAAAGAGGGGAAAAAAGTTACCATGTTTGAAATAGACTAAAATGTTTTCATTATACTAAAATTTATAAAAATCTTGACCAATTATCATTGCTTATTTTTCCTTTTGTTGTTGTTATCTTTGTTGTTTTTGTCACATTATTTCTGCTGATATTTATTCTCTGGCTTTCTTTTATTGTTTGAAGTTTGGAAATGGACTGCTTTCCTTATTCTATAGATTTCCAGACTATTGTATTCATCTTATTTTGTTTCAACTAAAACGTCCAAAAGAATCAAGCTCTTCTGTACACTAAAAGAATATTATCCTTTTTCTATTAATTTGGGAATGATGGTCACTGTCTTTTAAACTTTTGAAATTTTCTTCTCTAGTTACAGAAGCTTTCATATGATTGGATGTATGACCAGCACAATTTTGAATACATTTCAATAGCATTAGGAAGGAAAGAAATTTACAAAAGTAAAATTATGGGAATTCTGATTTTGCTTTGGACATGTGAATGACAATTTATGATTGTATGTGAATGACAGTTTATTTACTTTTTAGTAGTTGCATTTTCAGTCAAATCATGTTTTTTTAAATAGTAAAGCAAATGTAAATTACGATGCAGATTTTTTTTTTTTGTTGAATTATATTTGTTCAGAGATAAGACATTTTCAAATTATTAGGACTCACAGTGTATACATCTATATACACTTGCAGAGATAGATTTTTTTTTTACTTACCAAGGAACAAGATCACATTAAACAAAGTGCTGCAAGAAGGTTAGGTTTAATTGAAGGTATTTTTTGTAAACCCAAATAACCTATGTGTGTTACTTGGTGGATTAACTTGCTCAAAGTGGATTTCTTTTTAGGTAAGAAGAATCTATTTTGATACTGACTTCATTCAGGTGTTTCTGTAGATCTAATTAATCTAATCCTGCTTAATGGATAAGTCATTAAAGGAATTCATCGGTGAAATTCAATTCTCTTTAGCCCGTATTATATCTTTCCTACCCCAAAACACGAGTTCCTGCCAACAATCATTGAAATATTTTGGCTATGGCTAAATTGAGAACTGAGATCCTAATTGCTGATTGATTTTTAGGCAATGGTTTTTAAATAGATCAGTTACCATTGATGGGAAGGAATTGCATTCACTCTCCAGTCACATCTCTCCCTTAATAAAATGTTTTCTTATACACTGTCAGATTTTATTAGGCAAGCCAATGTTTTCATAATAATATTGATATTAATTGATATTGGTAAAATTTCCTAAATAATTTTTATAATTATACCAAGTTAATTTCAGCTGATATCAGTTTTATTAGAATTATTTGCAATAAGTTATTTGTTGGTATGATTTTTTGATGCAAAACAAGGTTGTTTTTTATAATCTTGTCAGTAA
>OZ038488.1:125493363-125540863 GCA_964036315.1 Acanthosepion esculentum
TATATGAAAAAGTGCAGGAGCCATTATAATCACAATCATCAATAAATATGCAAAAAATAAATGCATACATATGTATATCTATATATATATATATATATATATATATATAATATATATATAAGTTTGATCATTTGTTCAGATTTTGGAGAGTGCATCAGGCTAAGCACTTATTAGTATCCCTTTGTGTGTGTGTGCCTATATTTGATTTATTTTTGCTATAAAAGAAAGCAGCATACAAACACTTAGTAACAGTAAAAATGACAAGTGCTCAATGTTAAAGAAAGCGTTTCTGCATATTACATAATAATAAAATTTGTTATACCTCTACATACCATGACACGGTTTCATGCCAGAAGCAATCTTCATGCAGGAACATTATAATGTGTGTGTGTGCAGAAAATTCACTGAGATCCTATTTGTGTTATTGTTAATCCTAGTAAATTCTTTCTTTTTCTCTCTTCAATGAATGGGAAAAAAGAATTATTGCTTGACTGAGGAAATATAAACAATATTGTATTTATGTTGAAGAGTATGCAAAACACATGTGAATTATTGGGTGAGTAGTTTCGAGAAAACTATTAAAGGTAAGAAGCAAAAAAAAAACACCTGTCATTGAAGATGTGGGTGAAAGAGAATTTCTTTCTCTGGACAATAGTGTGTGTGGGGTGGGTGGGTATTGAACTTCACAGATTCAAGAATTTATCAGAAATTGTTTTTTTCTCATTCTTTACTAGACAGATTTTCAAGGAATCTGGTCAAGATGGAAGTAGAATGATGCTACACAGTCTTCTTACTCAATTTTCTTATAGAAAGCAGAGTTGTTGCTGTGAGGTGCAAGATCTTATTTAATCTGGATTCTGATCTTGACTAATATTTTTGTGACTGGGGCAACATTTGTGCCTCTTTCAAAGTTATTTATGGACTTTTTTGATTCAGTTGTTTATAAGGATTCAAAGAAGTAGTTTTTAATGTATTCTTTATTTTGAATGCTTTTAAGAAATCGAAGTACAAAAAATCCTCTTAACTGTACTCTATAAATTCCTTTCAAGTATATTATTGGGATATAATTTTACAATTTCAAGCCAACTCTCATTATACTTGTATTTATAGAATAAAAGAAATTTGTCAATCAAGTATTTTGCATTTGACAAGCTTGATTAAGAGACAAAGTAAAACTTTATCTTGTTTGACTGGGTTGATTATAAATCAGTAGAAGTGTTAAGAATGTCCTTCAGTCACTTGAAATGGCACTCAATCAATACAGAAAATACATTCATTTCAGGTATAAAAAAGAAAACAGCAGTGAAGTGGTTATCTACTGAATTTCTCACTTATAATGTATTCTTTAATTTGGAATATATATATATATATATATATATATATATATATATATATATATATATATATATATATATATAAATAAAAAGAAAGAAAGAACAGTAAGATATAAAATCCGGTGTTCTTATAGATATTTTTATTTTTACACAATAGTGCTCAATGTAAATTTACAGAGCATTAATATTATAAATTAATTGATTTAAAATATGTTTTTTTTGCTACACAGTGATAACCATGTTTCAGAAATGGAAGCTAAAGCCCCTGAATTTAATTTTGTTATTAAACCAAAGACATTAGTTCCATTTCCTCGTCAAGCGAATTTTGGAGATGGAACTAATGTCTTTGGTTTAATAACAAAATTAAATTCAGGGGCTTTAGCTTCCATTTCTGAAACATGGTTATCACGGTGTAGCGAAAAAAAACATATTTTAAATCAATTAATTTATAATATTATATATATATATATATATATATATATATATATATATATATATATATATCTATTAGGAAAAATTGAATTTCAAAAGCATTTACAGCAATGTATTTTCCTTTAAGGATAAATAAATACATTTTTTGTATAAGATTTGACCAAATGTACTAAAGATACTAAAAACATTGATAATTATAATCCTTGATAATTTGTCCCCTCCCCTAAACTGAATGTTATTCTGAGATTAATAAAATATTTTAAAAAAGATGAAGAAAGTTAAAGGAGAAAAAAATGGTAATCAATAAATATATATATTTTTGGTGGGAGGGGGCAACTACAATTTCATATATGAATGCATATAGATATATAAATAGATATTTTCTAAGTTTTGATAAAAGAATGATTGGGAAGAATGTATTACAGAAATATTTCAACTTGTGAGTGTCTGCCTTTTTGAAAATCAGTAAATAAAATTTAGACTTTTATCTGGGGTCAATTTTTGACCCTTGGTAAATATGTAAATGTCATAAAGGGAAGATAATTTGAAAGCCCAAGATGTTTATTTATTTCTAAATAGTTAAGCATTAGCCTAAATAAATTGTAAATTCTTTATTAATTTTTTTTCGTTGTTCTTCTGAAGATTTGTCTAAGCAGATACTGTGAATATCTCTAGGGACATTGCCAAACAATTACAAGGGGGGATTCTAGAAAGTTCTCAGCCTGACCAACCTCCCAAAATCTGACCAAACATCAGTATTATGTTTGGAAGGATTTGTCAGTTAGGTTAAGAACTTTTCAACACTCTCTTGTAATATTGGAATTCTGTAGCAAAACTTCCACAGCAATTTCAGCATTTCACAGAGAGGCTAGCCAAAACTTTTTTCATGGGAAATAATGACATTCTCTCATGTGAAATACAAAATATTCAAAAATTAAAAGTCTTTCATTCTCAGAACATTTTTATGCTTGTCTGAGATGGGCGTCATGCTGCATGGGTAAAGTTTAAAAACCTGCAGAATTTATTGAGTGTAATTGTCATGTTGGTCTTTTGAAGGACATTCTTTCCTTGGTGATACAAGTTAGAAATGGAAATTGAGTGAGTAACAGTTTGGAAAGCAGGGAGGCTCAGATTTAAGGAATAATATTATGGGATGGAGTGAAAGGAGACAATGTGTTTAGCATATTCTTTCTTTTTTTTATCTGGCTTTTCCTAATATTTCACAAGACAAAATTTTTAATAAGGCATTTGATATCAGAGTATTTATTGATAAGCAATTTTTTAGTTCTATCAGACTAACATCCTCATCTTTGTTTATCGAGTGTGAAAAAATCATTGTATAGCACAGAGCCTGGGAATTTTAAAATTATTTATAGTCTTGTGCAAATAGATACAAATCCTTGGATTTGTAGGCTTGACTACTGAACTGCTAATGTGCTTACAACAGTGAATTAAATGCATTCATGCTTTTTAGTGATCATTCTTCAATCACTCTTTCATATTCTGTTCACTGACACTCATCTGTACATGTTTATGTAATAATAGAAAAGAGATTTTACAAGCATGCAACACAGTTGACCTTTTGTTCTTTTATTTATTCACAGATTTATTATTAGTAGATATTCATGAGGTGTAGGATAGTTTGGCACAAGGTCAGAAATAAGAGCAATCAGTAAATAGTTTACATGTACTATTATTATATGTAGTCAAAAGACTTTCATATTGGAAGTAAATTTTCTGTTTAAATGCTTCCTCACAGTTTTAAATTTCTTGTCTTTGTTGGGAGTAGGAATTTGATTTGAAATTAACTGGTATCACTATTTTAGAGGTACCCAGAGAGGATTAAATGCTCTAACAAGTGATTCTTAACCATAAATCTTTGATAAGTATTCACTTAATTGCTTCATTCTCATTGCACTTAGACATTCTCATATAAATGCATTTAACAATCAACCATTTTAATATATATGAAGTATGGCACAAGGCAAAAGGTTTAGGGCACTTTGTCAAGGTTCTAACTCACTAAAGTTATAATAGCTGGTACAGTTGTAAACATCCATGACTTATTAAAGAAGCAGACCTGATGAGGCATTTGATTGAAAGCATGTTAAGCAGCACTGAAAATGGATTTCAACTCATTTTTTTAAAAGATTTTTCTCCTATTTTCTTTGGCATTCAGTTATTTTTTTGTGACAATGAGTCTTTGCAACTTAGGCTTTAGTGAACCCTCAGATCACTCATCTTTGTCCAATGCTCTACCACAATGCACTGTGTTCCCAATTACCTATTTGTTGTTAAGGAGAGTTGATAGTCAACTTCTATTTCAGCAGAGACCCTTGTAGCCAGCCATTCAATGTGCTGCGAACCTTGAAGATTTAATCCCACTAATGTTGTAACGGTCATTGATGCAGAAGTTGTAAACTCCGCTGTCCCAGTGGACATTCGATATGATAGGTGTCCAGATTCTTTTTATTACATGGATTCAAAATTGGCAGCCATGTTGTGAGGTGGTCAAGGCAAAAGCTAGTCACTTTGGCGAGGTTCAATAAAACTTTGTTTTGCACAATAAATAATCGTTATACAATTTTCTCTGAATATACAACTTGTGCTTAACTCAGTTCCAACAGTAGTGTTTCTTAAAATGCAATCAAAGACGATTGAATGAAAACAATGCAGTATTTATGCATCTAGTTTGTGCATTTGTCCATTTTAACTTAGGAAACTATTATCTGTATTAGTAATGTCACACAACAACATCAATAATAGCACATCTTTCTCTCTCTCTCTCTCTCTCTCTCTCTCTCTCTCTATATATATATATATATATATATATATATATATATATATATATATATGTTTCTCCTATTTCTTTCCATTTTTTTATAAATAAAGATTTATATTACATTTAGTTTGATGCATAATAGAACCTGACTGCTTCAAGTCAAGTTATTATCAATATTTTTAATAAGCTGGAACTCACATGATATCTTGCTTATATGATGAAAATTTTGCCAACATCAGTTGATTAATACCAATTTTATTATGTATGTGTTTACTTGTATAAATAAAATCTTGCATAATATATATATATATATATATATATATATATATATATATATATATATATACAATATCAATAGATAAATTAGTAGGGATAATTCCAAGGAGCACATTGATCCAAAGAGAGCTCAATGTAAGTAACAGAGCAACATAATAATAATAAGTACAAATGATCCTTAATGTAATAAGTACAGACAATCCTTCAATATAATAATAAGTACAGATGATCCTTGAAAGATTTTTAAGGAACGTCTGTACTTATTATTATTAATATATATATATATATATATATATATATATATATAATTGTTTATTTAAAAATTATAACATAATTAAAAATTATAACATAAATATGTTATAAAATCACTGCAAAAATAGCCATTTTGTTTCAACACCTCCCGTGTCTTATTAAGTGATGATGTTGAATATATATATATATATATATATATATATATATATATATATATTACTATTATTAATCATTTTAAATAACACTGCTGTTTGTACTGAGTAAGGCACAAGTCAAATATTGAAAGCAAATTGGATAACAATAATTTATTGTACAAAATAAATAGTTGTACCAAATGGTAAGAAACAAAATATATATTTATTATTAGTATAATAAATTTTAGCTCTGTTGTTATACATCAGACAATATTTTATTGCCACCAACACTCACTGTGTTCTATTATATATATATATATATATATATATATATATATATATATATATATAAAAATGGACATTGAACACCTATTAATATCCTCTCAATTGCATTTAGCATGAAAGATCTCTGTATTTACTGATAATGTTAATTATTAACTTAATGTTTAAATTAGCATTTGTTGATCATTTCAGTCCCCATTCAGTGCTCACTCTTGAAATCTTGTGCCATACTTAGCTAAATTTAATAAATATCTAAAAGCAATAAGATCTGAGCGTAATGAATAAATAGATGAAAAAACAACAAACATTTTATATTAAATTCTTTTGCTGAAAAAGACAAATTATCTAATTCCATTGGAGGCAGGGAATTGCTAAGTTAATTTAGATATATGTTTTAATAATTAATTAAAAAAATGCACGTTAATTGATGTGATTTTTCATAACTGTGAGTTTCAAAATCAAAGAATCCTGATTTTTGTCTAAATTCAAATTTGTCTTTTGTTCTGAGAGTAAAGGGACACAGGTCGGTCATTCTCTGCTACATAGTTAGTTATTGCTGCAAAATCAGGTAGTTCTATGTCTTTCAAGACTATACTGGCACCAACCATTATTTGATTTGGCTGAAGTATTCAGTTGTCTTGGAGGCTAGCTTCAATATTAAATGAGTTCAGGAGGTGAACAGAGTGTATAGTGGATGGATTGAGATGTTTTGAAAGTAAAAAAACTAAAAGGTAAACAGAAGAAAATTTCAATCTAAAGACATAGGAAATTAAAAGCAAAAAAAGGTTCAAAGGGACTGAAATTGAAAGAAAGAAATCAAAATGGCCGAGGAAAAAGGAAAGCTAAAAAATTTTATGGCTACTAAAAAGAAAAGCAAGGTCCTTGTTAAAATGAGATTAGAAAAAATGAAAATAAAGAAAATGTCTAAAGTAAAAAAAGAAGATGAGATGAATGAAAAATGCTAGGAATGAAAGTTAAGAGAAATCAGAGGAATGAATAAAAAAGTGAAAGAATAAAAATAAATGAAAGAGTTTTCTTACAAAAATGGTTAAAAGAAAAAAAAATAAATGGAAGATTTCTGGAACAAAGATAAACAGGAAGTAGAGAAGAAGAAAAGGGGAGGAGGAAGAAGAAAAAGGGGGAGGATAGGGAGGCAAAGGAGGAGGAGAGAGGCAAGGGAGGAAGAAGTTCGGATGAAAGTTAACAAGAATGAAAAAAGAAGTCTTAGAGATACTTAAAATAAAAATAAAAAATAAAAAAAGAGTTTAAAGATTCCTCTAATCATGAAGTATTGTTGTCAGGACAAGAGGAATCGCTGAGCACATCAGAACTTTCATGTTGTCAGTATCCAACATGATACTGGCCCCATCCATATTCCCTCAGTAAGCATGTTACAGAACAAGCAGCCATCTTTTGATGTAGTTCAATTCAACAAAATAAGAAAAACAAAAAACAATATGAAAAACAAAGCAAAAAAAAACACTTATATACAGATTCTTTGGTTTAAAAAAAATTAAAAATTTCTGTGAGAGAAAGAGAGGGATAAAGAGAGAGAGAAAAAGAGAGGGAGAGAAAGACAGAAAGAGAGGGATAAAGAGAGAGAGAAAGAGAGAGGGAGAGAAAGACAGAAAGAGAGAGAGAGTGAAGGCAAGCCTGAGAAATGGTAACTTGTAATGTAGCATTGGTTTTACCTTGAGATGGTTTGCATTCCTTTGGTTTGCATTCCTTAGTATTGATGCACAATCTGATAAATGACACAAGAAAAAGAGAAAAAAAAATTCTGCCTATGAAAAAAGGAACTGAAGTGAATTAATTCCAGAATGGAATTATTATTTAAAACCTTAGAGCTGTGCTATGAATGGAATATAGGAATGTAATTCAAGAATCAATTTGATGCTTCATTTTATTTAATTTCTTAAGTATGCGTGTATGTGTGGAGTGCTGCAAGAAAGTGAATTTTGAATAATTGTGAATATCAGAACTGGATTATTGGAATGTGCAGAATAAGAGAATGTTGTGAAGAACATAAGGAATGATGTAGTGTGAAAAAATCTATCATATAATCTGTTTTATTTTCATTGGATTCCATTAAATGCCCTCAAACTATTTCATCTTCATTTGTGGCATCCTCCTCTGTGCTGTATTGTGGTTGACTCTTTTTCAATGCCCCACCCCCCATAAAGAACAATGGTCCAACCTCATAACCATTGATCATATTGAATTTTTTAAAGGGGACACTGTTTATATCTTTAAATTGTCAAGTAAAAATTATTTCTATTTTTTTAAATGAAAATGCTAATTTTTTCTTTTACTCTAAAACTTCATGCTGTCACCCCCACCTGACTAAAAAAAAAAAAAAAATGATATTTTGAAGTTTCTTTTAAATTTTTTAGGGTATTTTAAGAAATGTATAATTTTTATTCTTTACCTTTATTTAAAATTTTTATTTTATTCAAAGTGGCTGTAAAAATGAGGAAAATTTCTGCTTTGATTTGAAAACCTAATAATAGTTTAAAGATGTTTCATTGGTTGAAAGGATTATAGAGAGGGAAATTAAAATCATGAAGTATTGTCTGATGTGACCTCAGGGTTATTAAATCTCTCTTATGTGCCTAATACAAGGGGGTGGCTCTTAATAATTAGGGGGATCAGTTTTTCTCAATATGCAATAAATAGAGAGTATCAATAAAAAGATGGAGTTGGAAAATCATTTAAGGGGTCAAAAATTTTGAATTTAAAGAAACTTTTTTTTTTAAAGCATTAATTTTATCAAAGAATGGAACAGAGTAATTTTGGAAAGAATAAAAAAGAACAATGGAACACCATTTTGTTTTTAAATCATGCAGACATAAAAGCATGAAAATAAAAACTTGAACTAACTATAATTAAATTACTGTTTCCTGTTTGATCTCAGGGGAAAAGTGCAAAGTTAATAAATGTGTGGTGGTTTTTACAAGCTTGTGAGTGGAGTGTCAGAAAATTTCCTCCAAAAGGAAATGTTCCTCTTTTTCTATTAGGTACCTAAATGCAAGAATTGGTGAACACTTTGCACTTTTTCTATTGTAAAAGGCATGAAACCACTATTTGCTCTGCACTTTTCCATTGCCACAACAAATTAAACATTAAATTTCTTCAATTTGTGATAGGTGTAAGTATTTAATTTTTAATTTTTTTTTCTTCAAAAATGTTATTTAAATATTTGAAGTGACATAGCTATTAGGATTAAAATTTTATTTTTGAATCCTGTATGCGTTAGCAATGAGAGAGAAAAAAAGAATATTTCATTGCATACGGATTGCATTTCTTTATAAAATGCGCTGATAGAATCAAGGATAAAGAGGATTGTTGTCACTTTGGTAGGAATCCATAGTGCACCAGGTCAGGGGAAAAATGTCACAATGCCAATTTCAGGGCATTCATGATGATATCCAGAAGAAAAAGTCAAATTTTTTATTCACTTTTAACAATGGCTGACCTTTTCTATTAGAAAATGGCTGACCTTTTTGCTTAGAAGCACAAAAAGATCTCTCTAAAGCTGCTGAATCATAGATTATAAAAATCAATCTGAAAAGAAGAAAAAAACTTTTGCATCAGAAATTTAGCCTCAGCAATTTGAACCTTTCATGAGGGTTTATAACACATTTCTGTGTGCCTGATTTTTAAAATTAAAATTACTGCTTTTTTAAAACTATTTAGGAGCACCTATTCCTTTGTGTGTGTATATAAGACATTTAATTCCCCTGTCCTCACCATAATCCTTTCAACCAAACATCTTTTTAGATGTTCTTATCCTCTGATGTAAAACATATCAAAGCGTAGAGACTAATAATAATCCCAAAATCTTGAATATTAAAAAATTTACCTTTTTGTCTGATAGAAAAGGAATTCTGATATTTCCTGACTATTTTTTTAAAAATCAATCTACAATAAAATCTATTCTCTTGTTTCACATGTTTTTTTTATCAAAATATTCAAATTTGTTGTTTAATTGCCTGGGAATTTATTTGCTGTGAAGAAACCAAGCATTTCTTCATTCCAATTTGCTTCAAAGGCTGAAGAATGTTCAGATTTCCTTTCTCTTTGAAAAGAAAGATAATGAACTTTTTTCTGGGTTCAGTGGGGAGTAACCTGATGACTTTGAAACCAAACAAGGTTAATCTTAGATTAGTTGAATTAAACAGTGTAATTCCCTTAATAATCTTGAAATGCCTGCACTCTGATTTAATCTTCTCAAGTATTTTCTCTTGAAAATCTATTTTGTTTTCTATAATTTGAATTAAGTGATATTAATAATGTTGATTAATGTGATTATTTATTTTCCCTAATCAATAGAAATATGTTTCTCTGCAAAATGACACTGTGTCTATAATGAGATACATTAATGCAGTTCTTTTACAATAAGCTTATGAAATCAGTACACTATCCATAGTTTTATCAGAATTCTTCTAAAAGATTTAGAAAGAATGGTTTTCCATTGTGCTGGAATCAATTGCTACCTTACTTAATGTGGAAGCTATACTTTGCCAAATTTTGGAATTAAAAAAAAATTGTTCCCAAGAGTAGAGAATTCAAGTGACGTCCTTACTATATCTGTGGGGCAGGAGTCCATTCTTAGACAAAAGTCAAAATAAGCATCTATATTCTGCCTACATAATTAATTTGGCTGTGTATCAATGTTCAAGTGAATTATGAAGACAATTCCAGAATAGGAATTGTTGTGTTGTGGCACAATAGTAAAAAGAAGAAAATCAAGTCGAGGTTGGTTTAAGGAACAAGTGTATTTAACATCACAGATACAAAGGTAGGAAACGGGTACTACTCAGCTAGGCAGTTGTAGTACTGTCGCTGCTTACACCCCGGGTAGGTATTACTGGCACTATATATAGTGAGAACCGGTGTAATTCCCTTGTGTTAGAAAGGCCGGTGTAACAGGAATAAAATGGAATCTTTTTTCAGAGAAGAAAAATAATTCCATTTATTGCAGAAATCTTTAGTATTTAAATAGCAAATCATGTTGCAAAGACAGAGATAGAATTAAATTTTGTTTATTTTCCTTTCTGGAGTTTTGAAAATACAGGGTATCCCAGAATGAATGAACTATTTCAATGAAATTGGGCAAATATTTAAAAAAACTCACAATTTTATGTTTATTACTTAGTTATGATACAAAACAAATTGATTTTTTTTTTTTAAGCATTCAACCCCAAGCAAGGTGGGAAGCCACTAGCACACAAGGGGTTACAAAGAGTTGGAGCTAGAGCAAATAGGAGTGATAGAGGAAAGGATGAAGAGAAGGATAGGGGATAGATCAGAGCATCTGGAGACGTCGATTGACATTACATTTGAATAGTTGGAGATTGTAGCTATCAGAAAAACTAAAAATGGGGAGGGAGTTCCACAGGGGAGAAATGCAAGACATAAAGCTATTGGAGTAGAAAAGACGGCTACATTTAACAGTTTTGGCAGTGAAAGTGTGAGAGTGAGATGCCAGCCTAGTTAAATGCTTAAATTCATGAAGTCTGGGAACCAGTGAAAACAGCTCATTGGAGCAGAAACCGTGAAAGTATTTGTAAAAAAGATAGAGGGAGGCAACAGCATGTCTGTGAGAGAGTGGCTGCAGATGAGATGCCAGATCAGGGCCAATTACATTGCATATCCATCTTTGGATTTTATCAAGGACCTTGAGACAAACAGAAGGGGCTCCAGACCATATATGGCAGTAATACACCATGCAAGGCGAATGGTTGATTTGTAGATTTGAAGGATTGACTCCGGCAAGAAAAATTTCCTGGCATGGCACAGGGTGCCGACTTTTATAAGTCTTATATCAAAACTTTATTGAAAATCTTTGACCTATGCTCCATCTGTATCTCTACAAATTTTAAATCTATCCTTAGTGTTGCAAAACACATTTAGAAGCATTTTAGCATTTATCTCCTGCAATGCTGAACTGAATCCATTCTTTAAGCTCAGCTAAACTTTTGGGGATACACATTTGTTTTTATGAAACCCCATGCAAAGAAATCCAGTAGGATCAAAAAACAAGTGTTCTTGTCTATTCATTATTAATAGGGTACTGAAAGGGAATGAAAAAATATTAGAAAAGAAAATTATAAAGTTATAAACAAAATTTGAAATTTTTATCACTTTTAACAAAGAAATATAAGTGAGTTTTAAAAATAATTCTCTGATTTCATTGAAATAGTTCATTCTGAGACATCCCGTACACGAAAGTTAAAATTTTTGGATTTAATGTTTTTTATTTCAGCCAATTTCTTAATTTTTTTTATATTTGGTTAAAATTTTTACTTAATAATTTCAGCTCAGAAGATCTTTTTGTGCAACTTGAAAAGTTTTGGGGAATATGTTATAGAAATTTGGCTTAACTGTTTTCTGAGCCAAGTTTCTCAAAGTGATAATTTTAAAAATTAAGTCTTATAAAAAGTTGCAAAAAATTTCCCTTTTTTAAAATTTTTACTTGACTCTTTTCATTAATTTTCAGGTAACAAATAAAAAAAAAAAGAATTTCTCTGCAACATTGAAAAGTTATTGCATGTGCTTGTTTCTTTTATTTGGATTTTGACCATCACAAAGGCTCTTTCTGAGATGTCCTGAAATGTCCACTAGAATGATTTTTAATGCGCATCTAAACATGCTTCTGACCATCAAAACCCAAAGATGCTAAATTTCAATTCCTCACTTGAGGCGATTTTTTTCTAGTTTCCCGTCAACTCTTAAGTGCATTGGATATGTGCTCACCTATTCTTGAAGAAACCATTTACCATTTTGTGGGCAACATATCCCATGAACCCAATTTGCTTTAGGTGATTTTATGATCATTATACTTCAAACTATATTTTTGGTTGAAAGTATTTTCCTCTTGTCCATCAAAAGATGGTAAATGCAAATATCCATTCATACATCAGTTTTTCTCAGTTCTCCATTTCTGTGTCTATTCAAATCTTTTTGAACATACAATTTCAGAAGTTATTTAATCTTATGCAGCTGCACAATCTTCACTTTAACTTCTGGCACTATTTTTTGCCTATTGCAGCCAACTCAATTCTAAAAGAAAAATATTAATTCTTTATTTGACTTTGCTAATGATAAAGTGCTACAAGTCTTAATTATGGATGTTGTACTTGAATGAAGATGCTTAGGAGAAAATATTAAAGAGAAAATATAATGTTTAAATCATTTTCATCAAAACATTATTAAAAAGAATCTAAAATGGGCTTTACCATTTACATGGTATGATGTCGATTTCTCTTACCATTATGTCTACAATCCACACTATTTCAATATTGAGAAATCTTTCTCCAGAAATATAAATTTTAAATAATAATAATATAATATAATAATTAAATAATATAATGATGTATAATATACCATGTGTTAGTATATTTTTGGTGTTAACGTTTTGTTTAAAAGAAGTTTTTCAATTTATCTCATTTGTGCTAACAATACTTCATGCTTATGTTTTAGTGAACCTTTCAAATATTTCATAATATTAATTTCTTCCATAGGTAAACATGTATGCATGTCTCTCTCTCTCTATCTCTCTCCCTCATAATCTCCCTGTTGTCATCAGTAATATTTTCTCAGTTTCCTTCACTGTCTTTGCGTCTTAGTGGCTTTATGATCTTGCTTGGGGAAGTGAAATGATTTAATATATATATATATATATATATATATATATATATATATATATATATACTTTCTTTAAAATTGGAATTAAGATACCTTTAGTAAATGACCATTTTCACCTACAAATTTTAATTTTAAAATTCACAGGATTTTTCAAACTGTTTACACTACAAACTGATAGCACAAACAGTTTGAAAAATCCTGCAAATTTTAAAATTAAAATTTGTAGGTGAAAATGGCCATTAACTAAAGGTATCTTAATTCCAATTGTAAAGAAAATTTTGCTCTGTTTAATGAAAATAAACATTGAGTGCTCTTTTGTGAGTCAGTTTTAACATATTTCAAATTCTATGTTTTGTTAATAGGACTCGCTTGGATTATACCAACAGATTACTACATATATATTACTTAAATGTTATGTTTAGTGGATACTTGTATTTGAGTAGATGCTCTGTTTATTTATTAAACAGTATATTTATTTATTTTCATCTAATGGCCTGAATATTTGAGAAATCTTATTAGAGAAAAATATGAACTCTCCAGTAGGATTCAAACCTGTATTCTCTTAGCGGAAACAGTTATTAGATCAATGTGCTCTGGACCTCTTGGCCACAGAGTGCGTCGATGGTCAAGCAAAGTTTAATAGTGCACGTCAGATCTAATGATGATTTCTTTGGGAATGCTGGTTAGAATCCTGCTAGAGAGCGCATATTTTTCTCTAAAGGGATTTCTTGAATATTCAGTTTGGTAGATGGAAATCAATAAATATACTGTTTAATAAATAAATGAAACATCTACTCGAATATAAGTATCCACTAAAAATAACATTTAAGTAATAAAATTTGTCAGACTAATAAATAAATAAAAATCCCTTTCTTTAGGAATATATATATATATATATATATATATACACACACACACATATATATATATATATATATATATATATATATACATACACACACACAAGATAATTTAAAGGAAACAAATGAAGAATTTTTAAAAATTGGATAAAAAATGCATTTGATGTAAGATTAAAATAATGTAAATTCTGAAAATTTTAAAATTCTGAGAACTTTGATTTAGATTTTTCTATACAGTTTTGAAAAATGAAAGGTATTTTCATTTCTCTGTCTTTCATACTGATTTGAATCAGTAATGTGCATTTCAGCTTCTCTCTTATGGAAACGTTTTAAAAATTGTTTAGATATGAGACTGGATAAACAATGAACTTGATCCAGGTAGAAAATCTGTCTGTGGCGAGTCCTTGAAACATTTCTGCTATTGTGAAGAGAGTTTCTAATCTTTTCGAACAATTTGAAAGAATATTTTGCTGACTAATGGGGTAAAAAAAGGTTGAACATTTCAGGAATTGGAAATATCTTTTCTGACTCATCAGCACATTTGAAAGAAATTCTCTGTGGGCAAAAATTAAGCATAAACTAAATGATAATGTTTTGTTGAGTTGGGAATTTAGTGGCAGTGATGGAGATTTTTAGAGATGAGAAAATGCTAGGAATTAGTGGTGGTAGTTCCAGTAGTTGTAAGAGAATTAGTGAGAAGTTAGAGGAAGGGGTTAGTAGTATTAAGATAAATTATACAAATTTTAGTGATGGGATGAGGAAAGAAAATAAAGGGTGAATTGTTGAAGAAGTAGAAGTTGTTGTTTGTGAGGAGGGGTGTTGCTGAGAAGGATTAGTGATGATATATAAAAGGTGGAAATAAGTCTAGTGTATGACGGTGGTGGTGGTGGGGGGTTGAGAGGGTGGTGCCAATTATATATTGTGGGTTTTATATGAGCCAATCAAAATCCACTTAAGATCCAATCAGTAATTCACTTGCTTACTGGCTTTATTCTTTTTCCTGCTTTTAGATTTGGAGATTTTTATTTTGTTTTTCTTTACTTGTGAATCATTGTTGTTGTTGTTGTTATGCTGGTGGGGTGGGTCTTGGATAGATTTGTTGTTTCTGATCCATCTGAACATCTGGTGACTGGTATTCATCAACAGATCACTATCAAAAATGATTGCTATGAAGAAGAAGTCTTTGCATGCAAACCAAAAAGGAAGGAAGGAAGGCAAGACTGATGGAGGCAAAAAAAGGGAATTACTCATCATTAACTCATTCAGATTATCATTTTCATGTCTGTTGTTTATGATAATATAATTTGATAATACATTGATTTTAAATTGACTTTCATTAGCCTCATATTGAGGGAATACTTTTAAAATAACTCTAAGCTCTTGTGTTAAGAGCTACTCTTCATTTTTGTAATGACACTTATTATGACAAAAAAACAAAAACAAGTAAGCAACCATGAGTGAGTGTGAGGAAAAACTTGTGTCGCAACCCCTCAGTGTTTTTATATTAATTCTGCATTTTAAATGGAAACCTATTAACTGTAGATATTGACCACAATAATAGGTACTTTGATTGATTGTAAATATGTGATATAAAAAAAATAATTATATTGTGAAAGGCTGTCATTTTCATGCCATTAATGTAGGTACCACCACACAAAATGCAATACTTATAGTTTAAAAAGAATTTTAAAAAATGAAAAATCTTTCTTTAAACTTTTATTTTAGTTTTAATTTCAAGCGAATAGATTAAATTTAATATTTCCAATAGGCAAAATACTTTGCTCAATTTTAAAACTAATTTAAATTGCCTGGAAGTAGATTTAAAAAAAAAATAGCTGATTAGCACCCTTTTTTAATTGTCTTTTAGGACAATGTAATTCTTTTCATTAAAAAAATCTTCCAAAAATATACTTTTCTGAAACTTTATTTGAGGAATATGAGCTGATTTAAAGTATAATTAATCTGATTTGAAACAATAATTATTTATTTTAAGTTTAAAATATCACAGAAATGCATTATTTTAACACAGTGGTAGATGTTTATTTAAGCTATTGACATGTTTGACAGCTTGATGTTTATCAAATTTTGCTCTATGGAGGCTTTAGTTGTAAAAAATAATTGAATATAATGTGAGCACCTTTTGTATTTAATTTTTAAATACACAGTAATCTTAAAAATTTAAGAAAATATTTTTTGTAATCTAATGTTTTATTGAATTTTAGAAATTTTCTGGCTTTAAATCTACTATAGATATTGCTCTTATTTTCTGATAATGTCATGTATGGGCCACTTTATCTACAAAAATTTCTCTATATCTACATTTATACACATACAAAAATATTAAAAATTCTTTTAAAAATATTGGTGTTTGGTGATTTGTACTAAGTTTTTCCATTTATGATTAGTAAATATAGTTTTTACTTTATAATAATATCATCTAAAAGCTGAAATTAATACAGAATTTTAAAAGATTTAAAACTTAATAAATTATTCTAATTAAAATATTAAAAAATGAAAACAATTCTTGTTAAAATTCATTATTCCTCAAAAAAATATTTTTCTTAAGACAGTAGTGTCCTTGATATATTTTATTTATAGAAGCAATTAAAAAATTTTCTAATTAAATAATGCCATAGTTTTATTGCATTTTATATTTTATGATTCAGAGCAGATTTTCAATAAATGGTGTTTCAGTTTGATAAAAACAAATTGATGCATTAAATTCTCCCAGGACGGCTGCTTTTAACTAATATAAATATGAAGAGGGTGGGATTTTCATTTTTTGAAATTTCATAAAATTAAGTAACTGAGGGTAACAGATATAAAAAATGTTTTTTACCAAGATTTTCTGAAAAAAAAAAATCCCAAATTAATTTAATTCATTTGTGAATAGGTCCTGAAAATTTCATTAAAACAATTATTTAATTTTTGCAAAAATTTCCAAAACAATGTATTTTTTTACTGTAAAAAAGATACTAAATTTCCCATACTAATCTTTGGCCCACCTGCTGACATGAAAAAAAAACAGGTTTCTTAACCAAATTTTTGAACATGCTAGAAAGGATTAAAAAATTTGATAAAATAATAAAAAAATTCTTTAGTCTTTCCTCTTAATAATAACATAAACATTTTGATGATAAAACTTTCAAAATTGAGGCCTTTTTCATCATGGCATGTTGTTTTTAGCAAATATTTGAAGGTATCTACATCAATGCAATAGAAAGTTTTTGGAAACTAAATTCATTTTTCAAATAAGTGACTGTAAGTTAATGCATATGTAAACATGCTTCAAAAAAATGTGTAAAAAATACTGAGAAATAAATGGCAGTTGGATTTGGTGTTAGTAAATCATGAAATTCTACTGTTTGCAAATGTTCAAAGTTGAAAAATCTTCGCTTATGATTTTGACTGAAAGAAAGTATTTCAGTCTGAATTTCTAGCGATAGGGAGTTATCATTTACATTTAGACTAATGTCCTCATCTTCGTGGTTGTTATCACAATATTCCAGCTGTTGTACCTTTCAACATTCATCAGTCTAGGTAATGGAATTCTGAACTGAACTCTTTATTTAATCTACGGGGGTAGCGATTATCATGTCTAGTCCTTATGTTTAGTACTGCTCAGTTATTAGAAGTTATTATCCAAAGTACACATTGCTGTGTCCAGGGATTGAACTCACATTTACTATATCCCCATGAACCAGCACTTTAATACTCTAAGCAATTGCCTCATAGGACAATTCTCTGTGGAGAAATTAGAGCCTTAAACCTAACCTGCCTGCCTGACATGGTGTAAACAGTGTAAATAATGAAATGTAACTTGTAGAACCTGTTACAAAAAATTATTGTATTTTGTTATATTCTCTATATTGGTAAAATATTGGTTAAACAATTTAAAAAAAATTGAGGCTATATTTCTAGTTTTAGAGATTTTTTAAATATTGGTATTAATAAGTATAGAAATGTTGTGTTCAATGAAGATCTTTAGAAATGATTTGAGGTGAAAGGCTTTAAATTCACATCTTCATGCTATATCAAATATAGCCTGGACAATAAAGAGCATTAATATTGTTTCCTGGAAATTGATAGTTCAGTCTTTGGATCAAGCAAAACATTTGGATGATCTGGGTAAAGGTCAGAAAATATCTTGTGATTCCCAAATTAAGAAATTATTTAGGGCATTAAGTATTTGGAGTGTCATGTGAAATCTGTACATTTATAATAGCATTGCATATCTCTGTTGGATGGCTAAGATAGTTTCAGATTTCTTCACAAAACCTCAAATAATTCTCAAAGTGAGCAGTCACATGGAAGATAAGTACAACACAATCTTCTTACCCTCCTGACATCCCACTCCTGGGTTGAGTGTGGAACCAAATTTAGTTTAGTAAATACTTTCCCCTTCTTGCTGTAATTGTTTCTAACAAACCTACTTAGGTTGTATCAAATTAGAGTAACTTGACAAACATTTTAATGATTCTTCCATTTTCTGCAGAATTATTGACAAAATTGATGCCAAATTATTAAATTATTTAGAATTTGTGCTTGAAAGCATTTTTCTTAAGGAAGAAACAGTTTTGCTGAGGTTTCTTAATTCCTGCAAATCACTTGGTTGAAAAAGCAACATTATTACAAGATGAGCTACAGCTTCTATTCTCAGCAGGAGCTCTTCTTAGATAAAACCACATTTGGTTGTCAAAATACTGGAGACAAAGACAGTGGGAAATGGCCAAAGATTGTGGAAATTTAATCTTTTCATGTCTAATTAGGAGGATTTGAAAAGGAGGCTATGAGCGGGGAATGGGTGAAAAATATTAAAGAAGAAATTAAATCCATTTTTCTTTTTTGTCTTTTCTGTATGACAAGCAAAATCAAGCATAATTAATTAAAAATCTTTTTTTTTCTGATTATAATTTTGATTAGATCTTTGTTCTTTGTGCAAATTCTGTATTTTATTAGAATACAGCAGGTTGCTTTAGGATGATAAATCTACCCAGGCATGAACATGCTTGAAAACTATCTCTATCTATCTCAGTTATTGTCTGTCTGTCTGTCTGTCTATCTATCTATCTATCTATCTATCTATCTATCTATCTATCTATCTCAGTCTGTTTATATCTGTTTATCTACCTCAGTTCTTATCTATCGATTTATCTATTTCAGTTCTTATCTTTTGTTTCTCTTTTGAGGTTGTATCTTTATATTTCTGATATTAAACATGGAAATATAGCACACACACACACACACACACACATACACTATGAACAGCAGTTTAGTTGCATAATAAAATCAAAAATCACCAAATAAATTATGCTTAATATTTCTAATAAATGAAATTCACATGGTGTGTATTTGTCATACACATTTCGATCCTGAATATTTTATCAACTTTAATTGGTTAATTCTAATTTGATTGTAAAAAATTTGACTTGCATAATAAAAATATGATCTGCCATTGTGTAATCTAACAATTTATTATTGAAATAAAGTTATTTTTTTGTTTACATTTCTTACAAAAAAAGGCTGAAAACCTAGTTACCCTGAAATTTATATAGAGATAAAATGTGTATAATTAAATTCTTTTGACTTGTCTGCTTAGGCATTTTGAAATTTGTATTGAAGGTTGCTTTTTATTAAACAAAATTGGAATTTG
The DNA here is from genome assembly GCA_964036315.1 of Acanthosepion esculentum. Taxonomy (NCBI): domain Eukaryota; kingdom Metazoa; phylum Mollusca; class Cephalopoda; order Sepiida; family Sepiidae; genus Acanthosepion; species Acanthosepion esculentum. The sequence continues at coordinate 125,513,019 of OZ038488.1, forward strand.
CTGTTACCCTCTTAAGAGAAATAGAATGGCTATTGGGTCTTGACATTTCTGTGGATTTTTAAAAAATTGTCAATGAATAGAATTTTTCTTTTACTGTTTAATTAGCTGTTGTATTATAAAATGATCAATCGCTGTTTTATTGTGTCACTTCCTTGACACCAGAAAAAGTAAAGTTTTATTTAAATGATACAAATGGACAAGGAGAAAAATTAATAAAAAAATGAAGTAGCAAAATGTATTATTGTAAAGTAGCAATATTAAAATACAACATAGTCAATAAAAAAAGACAGTTAAACCAGTTTAAACTCTCATCAAAGTTAAATTGAGGATGAAAAATGTGCACAGCAACTAAAAATGAACACTAAAGATCAAATGTTATATAAGAAAATATAATACAGACTAATTACCTTTAAGCCTGCCAACCACTCCTTTTGCTTACAGAGAGATGGCTGGTAGGACTTAATATAAACAGATTCCAGCATCTTCAAATGAAATTCAGAATTTGTATTGAGAATATGTCTTGGTTGTAAAACCAGGCACATTGCTGGCATTGTGGTAAATGTTCAGTTATTGCTGAATTGGTTGTATTCACACACATATGAAAATTGTCCACCTTGCCCTTGTGGATATTGGCTGGATTTAATGTAATTTTATTGAATAATTAATATTTTAATGTTTGTAAAGAAATAGAAAATGTCTGCTGTTATTTACTGATCTTTACTAAACCAAAATTTTGATGCATGTGCAGGATTTTTTTTCAAATCTTTAAAGGATTTTGTAAATATCTTAAATTTTGATCAGCTTTACTGGAGGTTAGATTATGGGACTTGTATCAGGATTAACAAGATAACATTTGCACACAGTGTGATATCTTTAAACGACTCGTTTGTGAACAAAGATAAAGCTACTTTTATTTAAAACATTTTTCTGAAATCAGCTTTTGTTGCAGCATCAACAGCAGAAAAGGATTTGTGAAAGAAAAATGCATTATAATTCAGTTTCTTGTACATTTTAATAGGTTTTATTAAGCAAATATTTTTCTTGAAACAGAAAAAGAAATGAATATTTTTTCTTTAGATCCAAACCCAGAAAAGGAAGGTAGAAGCAATAAATAAAAATCAAACCAACTAATTGTCCGAGATTTCATGTTTTTAATTAAGGATGATAAAGATTCATAAAGAATTCAGGCCTTAGAAAAATGGTTGAAAAGCCACCATAATGAATATAATTACAAGTCAAATAAAATTAATTTAATTACATTCTGACTTGTTGATTTTTTTTATCAAAATGTATGATTAAAGAAACACTTGGGTTAGTGAAAATATAAAATTCTCCTGTTGTGTTTCATTTGTAATAAAAGTTTACTTGGCTGTGTGGCAATCATTTGACATATAATAAAAAGCCATGAGGTGTACCTTAAGTCACTATGAGAAGTTTATTTTTTATTTTATTGTATTTTTCTATTTCAACAAACTATTATTATTATTATTGCATTTCCTACTATTATATATCCATGTAATTGGGTGACATAAAGAGTCAAAATCCAGCCTCCTTCTGTGTATATGTGTGTGTATGTTTGATGTATTTGGATTTTTTGTAACTGACTTACCAACTCTATAAATTACCTGTTAATACATTAATGATTTCCTTTATATTCTCACTGCCAAATTTTTATTGTTGTTAGGTAGATGCTGTATAATATTAATTTTCATTTTACAAAATTTAGATAATTGCAAATGGCTGACAGAATTATATGTTACTCCAGATTTCCCATTTTTGTAAGGTCAATAATTCACAACTTTATATTGATCATGTGTAGTTGATTTCTTGTTGGGATTGTCCAATCAGGACTTGAGCTTCTATTATATTTATTTTGTCTAAAATCTGCGGACTTTTATCAGAAATTGGTGCTTTTAATTTTAACTTCAGAAATTTTGAAGTTTTGATCAAGAGGTTCATAATTCCACATTAATGGAAACTAAAATTGCAACCCTGTAAGTAAATGTTTCAATTTATTCAAACCTAAATGTCTAAGTAAAATATATCTGGATTACAATAACTGATTGTATATACTGATCAATAAGTGCAAAGATTGCAAAAGAATAACTGTATGAACTGAACTCAGACGTTTTATCCACTTTATAGCTTCATTAGGCATTAAGATCTCTATTCCCATGTATTTATGATTATACAGATAATAAATACTGATGCTTTATTCAATAGCTTTTTTAGCTGTTGGTGTAAAGAAGCAAGAATCGTAGGTGGGTTAACTGAACTCATCAGTGACAGGTCTGATGATCATGTGAGTCAGGGAAGTTGTTAAACATCTGATGTTGATTAGCATGGGCAACATGTGGGTAGGCATTATCCTTCTGGAACAAAAATCCTTTTCCTATTGCAGGAATGATAGCAGAAAAAGTTGAGCCATGTTCTGGACATACATAGAAGATTTATCTTAGCACTGTCATCAAATTTGAAGGGACCTATAATTGTGCTAGCCACAATACTAACCCAAATACTAAAATCTTTTGATTTATTTTTTTCCTAAAAACTTAACCTCTCATACAATTCTCCAATGTAGCTTTACATACATCACTAAAAATTACTTTTGAGAAATCAATTTTTTGATGTGTCGCTAAGTTCAGTTTAGTAACTCTTAGTAATTTAGTAGATCTTTAAAAAGATGGGAATTTAATTTGAGCATGGATCACTTCAATGTGTGATAGTGAAATTAGGCATTGAAAAGGATGTGAATTCACCCTTAAGTGAAATTCTAACACAGGTTTCAGCTGTTTAAGTTTGTGGTCAGCATTCTTTAACTATTTGGTGAAGTTATTTCAAACAATCTTCTTTCACATATATTCACATATGCATGAAAAAATGATTATCTATGTAACTGAGTTTCAAAACTATTCTGAAACTACTTACGTCTAAGTTTGGTTAGAGAGGAATAGTTTACGTGTAAGAGTTTATTGCTAGGAACAATGATATATATATATATATATATATATATATATATATATATATTAACATATCTTCTGTTCATACATTATTTTTATAGATACAATTATTTCAGTAAATGCTCTGTTTATAATAAACAGTATTAACAACATTTACCAGCCTGAATGTATGAGAAATTTCATAGAAAATATATGTCCACCCACAGGAATCCAACCTGTATCCTACATGGAACTGACATATAGCCTGACATTCTATACCATTTAGCTAAAGAGGAAATGTCTGGTTAGCAAGGTTGAATTAGCACGTCAGGCTATATGACAGTTCCATGTAGGATACAATTTCGATTCCTGTCTGAGGACACATATTTTCTATGAAATTTCTCAGACCTTCAGGCTGGTAAATGTTGTTAATAATGTTTATTATAAACAGAGCATTTAAATATATTAAAATATATATATATATATATATATATATATATATATAATATGTTGTTTGAAATAATTATAAAAATTTTTAAAAAAGAAAATTATTTTTGAAATTATTTATGAAAATTATTTTTAAGGATACATACAGACCTAATTTTTCTAAAGAGAATGTTAAAATTATGTATAATTGAGATGATCTTCAACTGCATTTCTGGTTCTACATCTAATTTCTGCATTTTGTTTTTGCTGTTGCATTAGTCACACAAGTTGTGATGAAATAATTTTTATTGAATCATTTCACACTTATGGATATAGGTAGTAAATTTGAAGCCAAAAATTAAAAAATTGTTCTCGCCCATATTTTATTTTCAGTATTGAATCAATTGATATGTCAGTTAATTATTTGTTTTCCTTTTGACATATAAAGTTCTCAGTCCTACCAATTTCCCCAAATAACAAATATCAGAATACTGACTTAGAGAAGTGGGTTGGAACTTTTCAGCACACTGATGTAAATTACGAAATTGGAAATACTAAAAAGGATTTTAATCCATTCATATGAATCTGTTTGGGAAAATATTTATTGATAGTATTTTTTTATTGGACATATGTTCTAGTGTACAATTTCATCTCAGTTCAAGTCCTTTTCTATTAGCAAATTGTTCAGTTTATCAAATCCTGCTATACCATGTTTGCATATATATGATTACCACAAATTTAATTTTAATAGAAATGCATTTGTTATTTAATAACTATAATTATACGTCATTGCATTTCCTTGAAATTGAAAATATATTTGCAATCGCAAATAAATTGCAATCGTATTTCATCATTTAATTTGGGGGTGGGTAATTATGTTTCTGTTGATTTAAATATATTTTTACTTCATCTTTCAACATGAAAAATCAGCTTAAGATTTTTCCCTGCAACATCCAGTGCATTCTGCAAGTGAAAGCAAGGTTTTATATTCATGGGATAATTCTTAGCTTAACAATATGGAATTTATAGCAATATTCAAAATTCAATGATTAAAATAGCTAATATGCAAATATTTCAGAGGCATGTGAGAAGAGGCCAAACAAAAAGAGGATTTATAACTATAAATGGCAGGCTGCAGGAAAAATCGACCAAAAATAAAATCTGAAATAATTTTCAAAAATAGTAGAAAATAGGTCATGAAGAATAAAGTGTTTTCAACCAATTGCTCTTGGTTTGGGTAAATTCAAGAACCTTAGTTTGTATCCACTAAAAACAGATAAATATGCGTTTGCAATGGGTCGTAGTCATTCAAATCAAAAATATCATTTCATGTCCATAAACTTTTACCAGTCGATTTCCTTTATCCAAAATGGCTACAGGCCAGAAAGCTCACCAAAAGTACATACCAGTTTCTCAAAGTCAATACACATGTACTTTCATTTCTTTTGTAAATTATGCATAATGACATTTAGTAAATGATACACTTACTTTAGATCAGATACTTGTCTATTTCTATGAACATTTCAAATAATAAAACTATTTATTCCCACAAAATTAACACAAAATCTGTTGTAAAAATCTAATTAAATTCCATTGTTAACTTTTACTACAATTATTGGAAAGTTCTTGTTACATGAATTGTGACTTGGATAGTCCTACTATAGTAATGTTATAAATATGTCTTATTCTTCTAAAACTTTGACTTTCATTTCAAATATATAACCAGATCAATCAATTTTATTTGGTTACTATTCTATAATGAGTATAATCATATTTTTTCAATCTATTAATATAATTTATTTATTTATTTATTCAGATATACACAATAAAGATTTGATAATTTTAAGCCTCAATAAACAATGAAAACATTGCATGCAGTAATGTATGCTTTCACTTTTGATAATTTTTATTGAAAACTTTGATGAAAAAAAGAGAGAAATTCTACTTTATCCACCAATAATATTTCTTCTTTTTCTCAAAGAACTTATTACATATAATGATATTATTAACATAAAAAAATATTCTAGAATATTCTGTGTTCTTTACTTTTTTGCTCTTTGCTTTAAAAAAGAAAAGAATATTTTTGTGCTGTTTTAAGATTTTTTCCTTTTTTTTCCCATTTTCACAAAGTGAAACATTGGCCTAGAGGTATAGTCCTTTTTGGAAGAACTAATCAGTTTATGTAAAAAGCAAAGACTTTTGCATCTTTTATGGTTTGGTGATCAGTGAAAAAAAGTAACTTTTCATAAGAAAAATACCAATTTGGTCACTGGGAAAGCGAATGATGTTTGATAATGAAAACATTTTTTTCATTTATTCAGAATCAAATAATAAACCTGCCTTTTAGCGTTTCATTTCTGCATGAGAAGTTTTTACAATTATTTTTAATCATGTTTTTTTCCATCTATCAGTCATTTGCAAAAAAAATAAAAAAATACAGCAAATTTCTTGTGTGGTCTTTAATTTAGTACTTTATTAGGATTCCATCATTTTATATTATTCGGTAAATAAGACATTTCCAAATCTTAGACTTTCTGTATTGTTGTACTAAAATTTGATATTTCTTTGAACGTCAAATAATCATTTTAATGCACTGTGCAAACTTGGTAGCACAAATAAGCAGTTGCACTTGAAAGCCATGATGCTATATTTTCAGCAGATCTGTTTTTTCTTTCTTTTTTTTATCTACACCAGATTACATTTTGGCACCATTTGTTATTCCTGAACATCTCTTTCATAACTCATGCAACCATGTAAGTCATAATTCTTTTGTTGCATCAAACATTGAAAAATCCATTTTTTATTTTTCATTAACTATTCAACAAAAAAGAGATTTACTCCTTATAGTTTTTATTTTGTTCTTTTGGAGAAAATTTAATTCGAGTAGAAAGAATAGGTTTTGAACAAAAAATGGACAATTTATAATACAGGAAAATATCAGACCAATTTTCTGTAATTTTTGAGTTAGGCAAATGAAAATTTTGTTATTGAACTAAGTTTGCGTGTGAATCTTTGCATCTTTTTTCCCCTTTGATCAGAATTGCCAAACTTAATTAACAAAGCTGAATTTCAGATGAAAGAAAATCTGGAATTATTTGTTTGAACATTGCTGCTTGAGGTATGAGCAGTGGAATTAGTAACTTTTTAAAAAATTATTAATAGTACTTATTATTATTTGTAGTACTAGATTTAGTATTACTAAGCACACTTACAATTGGCATTTGTGATGGTTGTAGTTATTTGTTATAATTGCGAATTGTTCTAATGACATTTCTTTCTTTTTTTTTAATAGTAAAATAAATTTGACTAAAGATAATCTTAAAGTCATACAAATACTCACACTGAATACCAATTAATGTGGATAATGAATAAACAAAATTTTCTCTTATATAAAAGGACATTTCTGCTTTCAGGTAATTTTTCAGTGTTATTTTTCATGTCTTTTCTACAATTTTACTTGAATGACTTAATGACAAAAAATCATCATTTGGTTAGAAAAACCAAAATGAAATTTGAAGTTCATTTGAGAACGTAATGTCATCCTTTTCTTTTTCTTCAGAATCATGGAATATAAGTGGATTATTTCTTTACTCTTCCTAATAACTGTACAGTATGTCCTTTCTGCTGAACTTCATGGAGGACGTTCAGAAAGAGCAACAAAAAAGAAAGGTAAGAACAACTCTTTTGTTTTCCTTCTTTCCCTAAAATATTAAAAGACAATGAAATTTACTTTGGACATTAATGCACTAATCCCTTGATCTTTAAATGTATTTTACTTTGTGAAACATTTAGGAAATAAATTAATGTTGGTGTAATGTTTCAGAATGTTGTCCATGTTAGTTAGTGAAACAACCCAGGAGAAGAAAAGCTTTTGCTAGACACTATAAACAACATTGTTTATAGATCGGTTTGAGATTTGAAAAGTCTAACAAGTGAAATAACAATGTTTGATAAAACAGCAATCATGTATATAAACATTTTTAATTAACTTTAGCACAGAATTAGATGGCTTCCGTGGCTTCCCTCTTTATGGTCGACGAAGGAAGGGAAATGTAAAATCCTCTTTAACTAATTCAAAGCAAGATAATAAAGTCAAAAATGGTAGAAATGTTTGCTTGAAATTGCAAAGTTATTTAAGAATTGTTTGATATCTTTTGATCCAATTTATCAATGATTTTCAAAGACTAAAGTTTCAGCTATCAGATTTTAGAATCTTTGCTATTTCTTATGGGAATTAAACTTAATCTTAAGTTTAATTCTCACACAAAAAAAATTAGATTGATCAAAATCATTGCAACCAAAAAAAAAAGATGTTCATTTAAAAATTTATACACAAAATTTCTTCTGTAAATTTTCAAATAAGAATCTTTAATTTTTTAAAACATTTTGTTTCATTATTTTGAAATCCTCAACTGAAAATGCTATAAAAATTATGAAGATATTCATAAGAAAGTGTTGAATAATAAAAATCGATTTTAGAACGTCAGCCAATAATAATATTATAATAGTAAAATTGTTTTTATTGTTAAATAGCATTAGGGGTGTTTATTATTAACTACATTAAAAAACCTGTTTTGATTGTATTATAAGAGCAATTGTATCAGTGTGTGTTTAAAAATTGTAATTTTTTGTTTTTATTGAGGAATTACTGCAAATGATTGGATGTGCCAAAAATAGTCTGCAAATTTTTGTGCTGTAAATTTGCTGAACAATGTTCTATAGTTGAATTGACCAGTTGAGATTGGTAACAATCAAATAAAGATATTATTCTAGAAGCAAATGCAGATTGTTTGCAGACACAAAATGATGAAAATCATTTGTACCACCTTGATTATGTTAGTTGCTTTGATGTGCAGTTTCCACATGAAAAGAACCTCCCTCCCAGCCAAAAAGAAAAATGACTGGGCATTGATTATATATTCCATTTTTGAAACCAATTTTCACAGCTGATGTAAAGTGGATACTGTACAACAATGTTGAATGCAAGAGGCCATGAGACAACTGAAATAAATTCCTAGTAACACCAACAAAAGCAGGCCTTCATCCAAAGAACATGATGCTGTATATAAGGTGCGATTGGGAGAGAGCCCACAAATAAGTGCTCTTTTCACAAAATTTGTTTATAGTTTGCAGAATATTATTTTTATATGAAGATCAGCTTTACAGCAACAAGCTGGGATTGCTTTCTTTAATCACTAAATAATTCATTTTAAAAGTTCAAAATCTCAGCTACAACTTAACAAAGCTCAATATGATTTGAATTTTGGTTATTACCCTTTCACATGTAAAAACATATGACTTCTCACCTTTGTTTTTTGGGGGTTGTATCAAAACCACAAATTCTGATTTTTTTTTTTTTTGATGGACCAAGATTTATGGCCATAGTAAGTTGTCTTTCACAGGTTTACTTATCAAGGACTTGATGCTCTGATGGTTTTTTGAGAGATGTGGGGAGGGTAATCTTGGTAGTATTCAATTTATTTCTTGTAAAGATGGTAAAATAAGTGTTCTGTTGTGAAATAGAGACTGCTATATTCTTGATGTCTATGAACTGACCTCATTATGACCCCTAACCCTAAATGTATGGACCAATTTTCCAACCTTAATGCTGATTGTTTGATCATCATTCAGTCCACTGAGTTCAAAGTTCAAGCCTAAGTTAAGCAAGCATAAACACCCTAGAACATTCTAGAAAAGGCAGTAAAAAAGAAGTGATACATTTTAAGATGATCAAGAAACAGCTGTATATATTTAAGTTTTATTTTCTAAAGGTGAAATCTTCTTTTAATTTGCTCTTTTCTTCTATTCGATTTCTGTAAAGATCTTGTTTAAATTCTATCAAAAGAAATATTCCAAAAGATGTTTTTCTTCTTTCCTAAATTATTATTATTATTATTCATGCCATGCCCCTTCAGGACATTGGCCACCATGGCTCTCCACAATTTCCTGTCTTTGTAACTCTTAATAACTTTTGTCTTTTTGTCATCTGTCCCAAACTCTGCTCTGCCATCCAGTTGCTGAAGCTCGCTTGGTAGGTTGTGCATTGCTTTTCTCTCTTTCTTTTCTTCAATCTGTCCTGTAAGTATCAAGTTTTCCAAGCCCTCTTTCCTCACTATGTGCCCCAGAAATTTCAACTGTTGCTTCTTGGTGTTAAGTATAAGTGTCCTTTATGTTGCCATTGTCTCTAGAACTTCATCATTGCTCACATGCTTCGTTCATGATATTCTCAGTATCCTTCTGTAGAACCACATTTCTATTCCTTCATCTGTGAGGAGATTATCCAGCTTTTACTGACATAGAGGATTGACTGATACTACTTAACAGTTCAGTGCACTTTTCTTTATTTCTAATGATATTTTTCTGTTTCTTAATACTTTGCTCAGCTTTTGTAAAGCATCTTTTGCTGTTCCAATGTGCCTTCAGATTTCCATATCACACTTTCTGTCCTCTGTTAATATGCTTCCCAGATATTGAAATTGTTACACCTTTTTGAACAGCATTATATAACCTTGTCTAAGGGATGATGGGAACAGCTTTATATTGTCATTGCTGTGGCTACTGTTTTCAAATAACTGTTTCAACAAAGCCTTTCTGAATAGACAGAATATTCCTGTTCCATCAATGCCATCACTTTTGGGTTGAAAGTCTTTTTATCTTCTGTTTAAGAATGATATGCAGATTGTTTTGTCTTTTCCACACAATAATATATATTTTTAAGTTGTTCTTCATTTGATATTTATTTTGATATGGGAGTTCTCATGATCTTCTTAATCCATTAATCCTAAATGGATTTGATAAGGAGATTAGAATTATACTACTTATCTTTATGATTGATTAGTAACCATGAAACATTTTTAATTGAGCAGATTATGAGAATTAATAACATCCAATAAATCCAGGATTTGCACTAAAGTGTAATGTTTTACAGGCAACAGAAAGGAGGTGCAGGATATAAAATATAATTTTGTAAATGTCTCTGAGACACATTTCGATGCTTATAATCAATCTGATCAGTTTTTGTTTGTATAGTCATGGGTCATAATTTTGTAATAACAAAGTCTAAAAGTTTTGAGATAAAAGGTTGTCATTATTTCTGGAACTATACAGACTAGTATCCTTATCTTTATTCTAGGGAGCATCCTTCAGCAAACCAAATTTCTGGAAAGTAGTTTTAGATAAATTTAGCTTTAAAAAGAGGACCTCTTTTAGTAAATAATTTTGTAGTGATTTATTTTTATAAAGTATGTTCTTAAAACTATTCACCAGAAAAACCTGAATAAGGTTGGAGTATGAACCATTTAAAATTTTAGTTGTAAAACAGAATATATTAAAATAGTCCATACATAAGTACTGCACCAAAAAGATATACAATAATATAACCCAGGAAAATATATTCAGTCACAATCAAACCTTTCCTGGCAAAAAATAGAAATCTTTTTCACTGGAATTTTTGGTTTTGAAAGTAGAGAATTGAACAAACTCCTTTTGAAGATGTGAAGAGGTTTTAAATTCTTTTTTTAAATTCTATCTACATATGAATTACAAGACTCTTCTTTGGCTTATATCCCAACTTTGCAGCTTGGGCATTCTTTGAAGAAACTGGCTGATATAAACTGACAGGTTGTCCTTTGTTGGAGTATGTCCTCAGTCCTCTGTGGGTGTTGATACCAAAATCATTCTTACTCTTTATTGCTATTTCCTACAATGAAACTAATAAGAGGACTGAGTGCATGTCTTTCTCAAAGAGCATTTATAAGAAAAAAATATTTTCTGGAAAATATGCATAAAACGCAGAGTAAATCTCCCTGGATACGTGATATCTGCTATATCCCAAATGGTGTGCATGTGTATCTTGACAGAATTGACAGAGGTTTTCATTAGAATACTGCTGTACTTTTGCATTACAATTATGGATTTAAGGATTTGCAGATGTCTACAGATAACTGATTTGCATATGGCTACATGTAGCTCCCCCAATAGAAATCAAAATTGAAAAAAAAATGTTAAAACCAAAGTGAGACTGATTTTTCTATCTTCACATGAGCTACCTATTCACATTTTCATTTGAGGTGGGGGGGGGGGGCTCCCTAAGAGAACAAAATCTGGAGTAAAAGAATATTGTCAATAGGAATAAAAAGATTTCTGTCTGTTGTAATTTATGCTTTTTTTTTCTATTTTTCTTAATGGGGAGATGTTTCATCAGCAAAATCGAGCATTATGGGTGGGAGGAAAGTTTGAATTGGTGTTCATTAAGGAGTCAATTTGTAAATATTTACTTTAGATGTGTTTATAACCGCCACCCCCAGCAACATTTACATGTTTCATGGCATATAGGATGGCTGGAGCCCCCAAAATGGTCTTTCATATCAGCAGGGAATCTGAACATAGTCTCTGGTAGTAAAGGTGAACTATAGGATTGTTTATGAGAGTTAGCTTCTGAAAATACCAGAGATCAGCAATGAATGTGTTTTGTGTTATGCTGTGGTTGTATATTGATGATAGGAAACAAGAGATCAAACAAGAAGCCCATTGCCTTCAAGGCTAAAAATGACAGAAAAGGAATGTTTTCTCTTTACAAAAACATTTTCTTTTCTTTTGTTCCTTGGGGTTCGGGGGGGGGGATCTCGTTTTTTTTAAGTGCTCCATATTATATTTTATTTTTACATTTATTTATTAGCTTTTTGTTTTATTTTCTACTTGCTCCCTTTCAGCTGATTTTAAACTTTGTTCTTCATTTCTAATCTTTATTTACTCTGTGTGTGTGGGGGGGGATTAATGGTGTCTTAGGCTTCCCACTCCACCTCAGGTTCTCAGCAGAAGTATAGAGTCATATACCACAACTTCTTTCACCTGAGATGATCACTCCTTAGGATAACCCTATAGCCAGGGATAGAGTGTGTGTGTGTGGGAGGGAGTGTGGGGGTGGGTGGGTAGAAGATTATCTATAATCCTATTTTATGTCCAACTTTTTTCTCAGCTGTATCGCATCACACCTGCATCTACTTTTCATGCAGCAAATTACCTTTGGATGAGAAGATTTAATTACATATTAGCATTGGCTAATGTTCAACTTGTTTTTTCTTTTTTAATTTATAGAATAATTGTTTCTCTGAGAATCTTTCTTTCTTTGAATATTTTTATCTGGGGCCATAAATGACTGTAAACCATCTTAACTCTCTTAGACACACACACACACATCACATTTAGCAGCAGATTATCCACATTATTAAGTGAAACTAAGAAAAACTTTCTACTTATAAATCTGGTGATTAAATAATTTCACACACTTTTTTTTGGTGGTAGAGGGCTTTGATGATGCATTCCATTAATTTTACAAAGTCATTTAAATTACATGAATGGGATTTTAAGATTTGATAGCTTTTAATAAGTTTATTCATAAACTGTCTGTTATGAAAATTTTTACTACGTGTCCATAGCTTTGACTTTGAAAATCTGTAAAGAATTGACAAAATAAGATGTCCACTTATTATAATCAGTTTGAAATTGGTAAAGGCAAAATATAGGTGAATACTTGTGTTTTTTTTTCAGTCTGCTTCTGAAAGTCAGCATAGTGTCCATCTTTCTATGATTATATCAGTGTTAATTATGTTGGGCATTTTAAATGAGATTACCCACTTTCTTGAACTTCAATTAAATGTTTCTCGTAGAAATATGTTTGTACAGAAGGATAATGAAAATTCTATGCATGGAGCGAGTAAGCAAAAAGAAAGTCTTAAAGAAAATGGCAACAGAAAGAGCCCTCATACTCAGAATCAGACAAAGAAATTCCTCAGACAATTAATCAGGAATGAGGTCTTGGAAAACTTAATCCTTATGGGGGCATATTGAGGGCAAGAGTGAAAGGGGAAGGGCAGTGAGCCTCTTACCTGACAAGCTTGTGTGATGGCAGAAGAGGTGTTGGGGGGCATTAGAAAAGTGAGAAAAACTGCTGAGGACTATAAAGGATAGGAAGTTGTGGAGAGCCGTGGTCGCCTATGTTCTGAAGGGACACTGCACATAAAAGAAGAAAGGAATATCTTTCCAAATGCAACCCACACTTTAACTCTGCTAATTATGAAAAAAATTGTGCTGATAAAAGGTTTAAATTTACATATGTTGATATATTTACTGATGATAATTTATACAAAACTAAAATATATAAATTACTTTCTATTTCTATCTAAATAATGTTCCAAATGTTTTATTATCTAATTCATGGGGCTTTATTGTAAATACAATGAAGCCAGTTGAATTAGATAATAGAAAATGCTTTACAAATTCTTCCAATGATTTAAAAAAAAAATAAGGTACTTGATGGAAACAGTGAATGTTATTAAGTGAGAAATCAAATTATGAAACTGAATGTTTCAAGTGGGAGAATAATGACAGAACAATTTAAGAACATCTACCTCAATTGTGAAGCAAATTTTATATTAACTGAAATTTAAAAACTCCATATTCCTAACAAATAGGCAACAAATGTTTTTATATTATTTTTCAGTACAAATGTTTAACACCTTCACAATTATTAAAACAAGAAAAGTTTTCTTGTAGATCCAAGTGTGTCTGTTCACCCTAAACTTTGTGCAATGAATAAAACTTCAGTTTTCTTTTTTTAATAAACAACTGAAATTTAGTTTAATCACTTTGTTTTAAAAAAAGAAATTTATAGTTGTTTGTTTAAGAGAATTGCTTTTTTCCCTACTCTTCACGCCATAGATTCAACCTGAATTAGCAGAGATTGGAAAATAAATTTTGCAATAAAGTAAAAACAAATTCCAGTTGTGCTATAAAATGGTCAAAATAAATAAAGTGACTTTGATTTTTATAAGAATTTTATTGTTAATTAAACATTTTTATAATAAAAGTGATCAGTAATTAAATTATCTAAAATATGTCTAGACAGCTGCAAGAAGAAAAGCATGCCTGTTAATCAAAGCACACCTTTCATATTGGAAATTAGAATCAATTTATTTTTAAAATTTCTTTTGAATAACGATACCATCAAATAAATTAGTAAAACAATTATTTTATATATTTTATTTTTTGACTTATTTGATAAAATTTGCAGTTTACCATTTATCAGACATTTGTCCAAACTAATATCCTCATTGTTATATTCTTGAGCAAGGCAGTGGAATGCAGAAGCCCAAAAGGACGAGGGTAGTCGTCCACTGAAGTTGTAGCTGATCTATACATTAACATCTTATAATTATAACTATCCATACCAATTGGATCATCTAAGCCATTTGATCAGTCAGAGTTCTTTAACCTTGTTACTAACTTTGCTTATATTCATTCTATTATTGACTTCCTCATTAAAATGCTTGACAAAAAGAATAAAGAACGTTGTTCAGTTGGAATGACTTTGGTTAAAATTGATGTTGCTACATGGTGTAGCAAACTCCTGTGGTAGGTAATTGTTTGAAACTGTCAACGTTTTTGTTTTTATAAATTCCTGTAACTTAATTTGAAAATTTAAGAAAGATCAATCAGAAATTCTGCTATACTCCTACTTTTACCAAAATTGTGACATTATAAAAATCCTACATTTGTGAATTTGAGATAACTTAACTTATTTCTTGATAACTAATTCTCGTTTTTTCCTGTTGGAATATCTGTCCTTACAGTTTTGCATAATTTATAAATAAGTTAAAAGTCAATGATAATATTGGTGAACTATGACTTTAGTTAAAGATCTTATGAAATGTATTTTATTTTTGAAGTTTTATAAATTGTATTCCTTTTAAAGCCATCAGTACATGTCACAAGCAATTAAATAATAACCCCATAAGATTTTAAATAATACCCTCATAAGATATTTTTGCTTCCTAAAGAAGTTTTGCTGTTTATAAATTCTTTTCATTGAAGTTATTTGTTTTGAAAGAATTGTTTAATTTCAGGCTCGTCTAATTGTCTTCAAATATTTTGCCAAATTCTTGTAAGAATTTCTGATTAAAATGTCTTCTTACTTTCTGAAAACACAATTCAAATTTCTATTTTATAAGAATTTTACTTTTTTCTTAAATTGCTTATTGAAAAATTGTTCGAAAACATTTTTTTCTACATTTAAGAGATTTCAGAATAAAATAATTTTTTTTCATATTTTCTTTGTGTTTGCCTTTCTTTACCTTTTTTTTAAATACTAGAAATCAATTTGTATTTGGTCTTTTTTTGTTTTTTTCCTTTTTAAAATTTTCTGGGTAATAAAGATTTTCAAGTCTGAAATTTTTCACAAGCTATCAACTTATTTCCTTCTCACTCAATAACTATAGAAATTGACATAAGAGAACATTCTGGAATATTGATTATCTTGCAACTGTAATCTAATATTTTGAAAGTGCTAATTAAATTAGTTTTTAATTTTTTAAACTTTTTCTTAAACTTCAAAGAAGTCTCTTTTTTCCCAACAAAATCAGAATTTGTGTTCAAGCTTGAAATGAAATAAAACTTAATTTCCCACTTCTGGTTTGCCATCTGCAATTTGAGTTCTGATAAAGAAATTTCTTATTTGTCTGTTGATTACTTTGAATTGAAGAAAGAAAAGTTTTCCAAAAAAACCTAAACCTTTCCTTGTTCTTCTTTTCTGTTGTGATTGAGACGAAAACTGATGCTTTAATGTATTTTATGTTTGCTTGTTACTCTCTGCAAATAAACTTAAAAACTTTTGGCAACCCTGAAAGTCACCTTAGAAAATGGAATTCTGTCAGAGAAACTGAAGACAAATTTGTTGAAGTGAATTGTAAAACTTTCTTTACCTTGTGACTCTTTTGTAAGGTTTATTGAAATAAAAATTAAAACAAAAGAAATCTTTTGTATTTAAATTGCTTAATAAAATATAATATATTTGTAACTCAATTTGAATCGACAGTGAATTTATGTTGAAGAAGATTTGGTCTTTGTCTTTTTACTAGATTTATCCTGACAGGAGACAACTAGTGAGGAAGGGTTTGTTATGCAGGTATAATAGGAAACTTACCAATTCTGATGGCACAAAATAGACATGGAATTAGAAAAATTGTTAATGTCTGCAAATTCTTTCAGTTAAAATGCCCCCAAATTTCTGCTTTGTGATAAATTTGACACTATTCCTTACAGTAATTGTCATGTTGCAAAAGGGCAAATTATAAACCAACATTTTCTGAATGTGTAATAAACATGAATGCCCATATTAACAATATGCACATACCATGTGTGCATGTGTTTGTATGTGGCACATACCATTTGTATGTGTTGTGTGTGTGTCTAAGGAGATGACGAAAAATTATTGGCTGCCCCCCCTATTTTTTACATATTGTATATAATAATGCAAATTTATAAAATCTGATTTAAACTACATACAAAAAAATTGTACACAGTATTTTCCTTCTTTTGAGGTTTTCTTTTTCCTTTTGCAAGAAACTAGTTTAAAAAATTCAAGAAAATAAAGTTATTCTTTGTATTGTGCAAAAGGCTTAGTAAACAGAGAATAAAATATGAAGATTGTGTTGCAACAATATTTCATAGGTAAGAAGCTCATCTACATAGAAAATCAGCATTTCAAACTTTTGCCTGGGTTTGAACACTGATGCCAATGGGAAATTTGTAATTAATTTAGCCATGAAACAGGCCAGACTTGATATCGAGGTTCGTGTGATCTTTCTCAGATTAATTCAATTGTTGTGGGATAATTTGTTAAGGAGTGAGAGAATTTAGAACAAATGTCAATTAAATGTCACAATTTTACTTAGAGCCTGACTGAGTCATTTTTGTGCTCAAAACTTTTTAGGTAAACATTGCAGAAAAATTTTGTATTTTTAGGGTCATGCTTATACTGGATATGGCTAAGCAAAAAGTTGTTTCAAATGGAAGCAGAAAATAAAAAACCAAAGTACAAGCAAAAAGAAAATCAACCTTAAAGCAAAAAATAAAAAAAGTTTGAAGCTGAGCTATGATAGGTTTTGAGCACTTTCACACACTTGTAAAAACTACAAAAACTTTGTCTTTCTTCACTATTTGTTGTTATTACAAAATTCAGTTTCTTTATCTCTGTGGATCAAATTCAATTCTGATCTCCTAAAGATTTTTGCTTTGGGTGACAATTGATGGGACTGAAGAAAATACCTGTGGGTGATTCAGGTTTTATTCAACTCAAAAGGACACACGATGTGTAAACAAAGATGGCGATTTTTAAAACTTTTCTATGAAGGGCAAATAATCTCTTAATAATGACAGAGCAACTAGAATAATAATATTATTTTATCACAATCACCGCCACATTAGAAAAAAAACGGGTGTAATGCATTGTGATAAAAAATACAAAATTGTGTCCTTAAAGTTCTAAGTGATTCGGGTGGGGAGTTTGGAACTCAACTAGAGCGATGCAGCATTTGTGGGTTACTTATATTTCCTTTTGTAGAATTTTTCATGGGTTCGTTGAATGGACACTTTACGATTACTGTCTTTAGGAGATTGATTTCCTGGCTGGATTGATATTGGTAATTCTATAGGAATGTAAACCTGTGGTAATTCAGCAAGGTTGCTGTTCCCAGTTCCTTTTGGGGCTAGATGTTTAAGCGAAACAGTAGCCTTGCAATCATCTAATTTCCTGATGTGGGTTTGCTTCTAGGAGTTCAACCTCATCAACCAATGGTTCATTCTCGCTATTCCACGGATATTGTTCATCTTGGATCAAGGTCAACTGTTCTCACAAAATCTTGCCTTACACTCAGGATACAGTTAACTTATTACTCTCAACTATGAAATGTTTCTTGCTTTAATGGATCTCTCTAGCTTTGGATATAATAATGTCTGGCACTGAGTAAGCAATTCTTTGATTCCTTTCAGTGAACACTGATGGCCAGCCTCTCAGCATCAATCTCAAATTGCATCTATCTTTTACTTTACTTTTAAAACATATTACTGACATGACATGACAGCCCTACTTTCTTTATACAATCAAAAATTTGCTTGAGCCAGAAGTATTTTTTGTTGAGAAAAGCTTTACCAAGAAATGTGAAATTTTATAAATATTCTTCAGATTGGAGTTAGGATAAATTTAAACATCCTTTTTGGAAAAAAAACACAAATTTTACTAGAATGAAAATAAAAATAAATTTTAAAATAAAAAATGCTGTATCAATTTTGACAATTTGTGTTTCAATTTTTCAACAGCCTTTTGAATTCTGATCTTCTTTTCAGCTTGTCAGGTCTTAGTGCTGATCTTGCAAGTCTTTCATAAGTTTGCTCAAATCCAGCAAATATCTACCAAAGTGTTGAATTACTATTTGCTTTACTTTTACCTTCAGTTCCAATATACCAAAATATGTGTGTCTATGGAAATTACCCCCCCTCCCCAGTGTTTGGAGGGAAAACTAAAAAACATTAGATTTGTAATTTTATATCCAATTGTCATTTTTGTCTTGGTTTTTAAGAAGTAATAATCTCTCTATTTTTCTTTCTGTCTTTCTCTTATTTTTTAATTCTCTCTCTCTTTCTTTCTTTCTATCTTTCTTTTTTTCTCTCTCTCTCTCTCTCTCTCTCTCTCTCCCTCTCTCTCTTTCAAGAAAGGTGCACTAATCAATTTACTTTGAAGCAGAAAAAAGAAGATTGCTTTGAGGGATTGTCTTTTTTTCATTTTGATGTTGAAATAAAAGAACAAATAGAAACATTGAAGAAATTCAAACAGATAAAAATGTATTTACTAATCATGAAGAAGGCAAGTATAAATCTCTATAAAATACTGACATCTCCACATCTACGCAAAATGTATTTGTGACTTGTCATTAATTATAATTTTGAAAGTCATATTTTATCAGGGACTAGAAAGTTATTAAAATTATGTTGAGTTAAACAATGAAAAAATATGTAAGTAGATCATACAATTTAATTATATTTTTTAAAGTTCTCTTATATATATATATATATATATATATATATATATATATATATAATCATTTATTTAAATATTATAACATAAATATGTTATAAAATCACTACAAAAATAGCCATTTCGTTTCGACACATCCAGTGTCTTATCTTATCTTGATAAGACACTGGGTGTGTCGAAACAAATGGCTATTTTTGTAGTGATTTTATAACATATTTATGTTATAATATTTAAATAAATGATTATATCTGCTCTACTCTGTATTGAGCACTCTTTAAAGAATAATAATTGTTGGTTATTGGAATTTACTCCGTATATACCAATCCCACACTTGGGTATATATATATATATATATGTAAAGAATCAGTACATTTTATTTTTAATCAAACATTATTTCTTATTACTCTAAAAATGTTATTTTTAGTGGATACATGTGACTGAGTAGATCTCCTCCTGTTTTTTTGGTTTGTTTATTTAAACAATGTGAATTACCTTGGTTGTCTGCAAATTCAAGAGACTTAATAAAGAAAACCTGTGACCTGGCAGGGTTTGAACCTGCATCATCCCCTTTTGTATGAGTAAATATAGAGGGACTGATTTTCTATTTCAAATTTTACTGAATTACATTTCAGGTTTTAGGGAATTCCTTTTTTTTCTGATTTCAGTATAGAATTCTAATCCTTAGTGAGAAAGTGAAACAATATATAAATGTTATTAAAGAAATTAAAATTATTAACATTTTTGAAGAAAGTCTAATTTGTAAAATTTGTCTTTCTGAAATGACAAACTTCACACCAAACCCGGAACAGGGTGCCTACTCAAGCACATGTAACCACTAAAAATATTGTTTACAGTATACAGTAGCGGCCATAATATAAGGAACGGAAACAACAAAGACATAAATATGTGTATTACTTAAAAAGTAATGCATGATTAGCAATGAAATTTTTACCAAATAAAGATTAGGGTGTAATGCATAAATATTATACAAAGTTACAAAAATTTACATAATAGTTTTTTTTTAAATAAAGATTAAATGGAACAAAGGAAATAAGCTACTGGACAAAAGTTAAAGAACAATCTTGTTAATACTTGATTGTGAACAAAATATCAACAAAATTTAATATTTGGTAAACATCCCTTTATTTTCAATGACTTCTCTGCATCGTCGATCACATGATCTACTTAATTTCTTGCAAAAATCAGCAGTAATTCCCTCCCATTCGTCTTTCAATAACTCCCACAGGTGATTCTGGTTTTTTGGGTTTCTTTTCTGAGCCCTTTCTCCAATTATCTTCCAAACATTTTCTATTGGATTCAGGTCGGGGCTCTGGGCTGGCCACTTCATTAGGGCAATTCCTTCTTCTTCAAATAAAGCCATAACCTTCCGAGCCTTGTGGCAAGGTGCATTGTCCTGAATGAAAATAGGAGATTCATAAAGATTATGGTGTAATCTTGGTACCACATGCTGCTGAAGAAGCCTTTTGTAAATCTCAGCATTGATATTACCATGTACACGGATGATAGGGCCAACTCCTGCAGATGAAATCATTCCCCACACCATCACACTGCCGCCACCAAACTTAACGGTTTTCTTGACACATTGAGAAGAGAGTCTTTCACCTGTTCTACAGTGTACGTAAGTTTTGCCCTCAGAACCAAATATAGTAAACTTGGACTCATCACTGAAATGAACTGTATCCCATTGTGCCTCAGTTCAAACAACATGTTCTCTTGCATATTCCAGGCGTGCCCTTTGGTTTCGCTTTGAAATGAGAGGCTTCGAAGCTGGAATACCGGCATGCAATCCTGCATTTTTTAACCTGCGAGCAACCGTTTTCCTTGAGTTCTTATTATCTATCTCTTCATTAAATTTATGGGCAATTGATGTAGCAGTTTCAAAACGTTTTTTTGTAGATATTCTAACAATTTTTCGATCTTCTCTTTACAATGTTTTTGGAGGTCTGCCAGTTTTTGGTTTTGCATCTAACGTTTTATCGGTTTTATACCTGCTAATTACACGATGAACAACACTTTTAGACCTATGAACAATATCAGAAATTTCTGAAATTGACTTTTTCTTGATAGTTAGCGATAATGAGTTTTTTTTCTTCAAAAGAGAGCATTTTGTGTGTAGAATTTGCCATATTGCTTAAAAATAAAGTCCTAATGATAAATGAACTTTTACTTATTGTTGAAAAGCTCAATCGAGTTTTTTAACAATGTAAATTAAAAGTTTATGCAAATTATTAACATCGTTCCTTAACTTTTGTCTAGTAGCTTATTTCCTTTGTTCCATTTAATCTTTATTTTAAAAAAAAACTATTATGTAAATATTTGTAACTTTGTATAATATTTATGCATTACACCCTAATTTTTTTTCGGTAAAAATTTCATTGCTAATCATGCATTATTTTTAAGTAATACACATATTTATGTCTTTGTTGTTTCCATTCCTTATATTATGGTTGCTACTATATATATATATATATATATATATATATATATATATAATTTGAAATATCTTTGGCTAGTTGTCAATTTGGTTATATAACATGCTATGTAGTGATCAATTTATTAATGACATATTTATTGTGTTTATCCATAAAACCTTAAAGAGATTACAAAAGATCAACTGCTGCATTAAATATTAAACCATGACAACATGACAAAAGGAAAAAGATCTTTTATCCATATTTTCTTTACAGAAAAATGTTGTTTTTTCCCTTCTTTCTCTTTAAAAGAAAGAGGCAAATACCTTCAGAAAAGACAACTGCAGTCTGTGAGTTCCAAGAAAATTTTGTGAAAGAAAAGGTGAACAAATAAAAACCATATTGGAAAGTAAAAAATCTGTGCATATTTTCAAACTCTAAGTGTTATAAAGAATTTGTCATGAGTGTTTCGTACATGGCTGGAGACAAATTAACTTTTTCGTCTTCACTGATAAATGTTTATTGACAGTAAATGTTTTTGTTTGTTTTTACATATTTGTAAAGATTGAATAATCTTGAGATTCACTTGTCTGAGTTTATTTAGCTACAAATTTATCTCTATAACAAAAGTAATTGAAAAAAAATGAGTTTTATTCCATGTAAATTTGTCTGTCATAAGGTTAAAAGAAATAAGAATTTTTTTACAAAGATACAAAATTTTATAAACAAATATGTTAAAGCAAGAAGAAATAATTAATACCAAAAATAATATTACTGTAAAGTGGTAATATTGAAATCATATATCAGTTTGGTAATTTACCAATTCAAATGTCAGTATGACATTTATTATATAAGGTAGAACTGATCAAAGGTTAGGAGCAAGGATCAATCAGCATGTACCAGGCAATATTAGTAAAGGGGGCAAAGGTGTGACAATTTCTATAGGTATGTGAATATAATTGGTTTGTTGATGGTTGAATATTTGCTACAAAACCAGCAATGTACCAAGTCTTACAACCAATACATGTTTTTAGTATTGGGGAAGGTTAATTCTGAATTTCATTTATAGCTGTTGGAATGTGTTTACATTAAGTCCTACCAGCCATCTCTCTGTAATCAGCAGCAGGAGGAGTGGGTGGTTTGTAGGTTTAAAGGTAATTAGCATATTATGCATTTATTATACTAGCTTCAAATCTGCCCTATTGGGTAGCATTTAAGCAAGATCCTGTGGAGGGCTCTTGATTGGGCCTTCATTGCAACAAGAGCATATATGATAGGCAACAATAAACTAAAGAAGAACTCAAAATTGATCGCTGCATTTAAGTATTACATTAATATTTAAACTTACTTTTTAAAAGTTCAATGATAATTCTTCTGCTTCCACTTAATTTAAAGACAATTTTATGTATGTAGGTCCTTATTTTCCGTACAAACAATTATTTTTATTTCATGGTTGACTTTTGCTGGATTTCACAATTAATTTTGATTATTCCCAAATTTATTTCCAAGTCATAAAAATTGTTATCGTACAAAAAATTTGTTGCAAAAAATCACGTAAAATAATTTCTGAAAACAATCGCAGTAATGAAAATTTGGGAATCCAAATTCCAGGATTGCAAGTCTGGACCTGGCCTGGAATGTTTTTAATTTGCTCAAGGAGTCGGTTTGATTCTAAAATAGTATGATATATTGTTGGAGTAAAGTTGAAAACACAGATAATTTTATTTGGAAACACTGTAATTTGAGAACCGTAAGATTTTCATTTGAACATGAGCTATTGAAAATTAGAGAGTAGTGTCCCTTTAATTGTTTTTATCAGCAGAAACCGAGATGGTGGAATCTGAAAACAAATGTGCTAATGAAAACTTGGGAATCCAAAATTCCAGGATTTTGAGTCTGGATCTGGCCCTAAAACATTTTTAATTTGCTCATGGAGTCAGCCTGATTCCAAAATATGTTGGGCTACAGCCTCTAGGAATAAAGTCGAAAAAGTGTGACACAGTGATACCCTGACATTCGCGTTTATTATATAGATAACATTTGGTCTTTGGTGTTCATTTTTAGTTGCTGAGCACATTTTTCATCCTTGATTTATCTCTAATGAGAGAAAGTTGATAAACAAGTTTAGTTGTTTTTGTTAATGATGTTGTGTTTTAGTATTACCACTTTACAGTAATATTATTTTTTCTCAACTCTCTTTTTCATTATTTATTTTTCATTTTGTCTTAACATACCTTTTTATTGCTTTAATAAAGCAATAAAAGTAAGAAGATTGTGTTCCTCCAATTTTTCAAGTGGGGGGTATTTGATTACCTTTAAAATCAGCATTTAAGATCATTATTTTCATCTGTGGAATTGGATAGAAATTTCTAGTGATTGTAAGAGATACGCAACTTTTTCAGCCATGAAACAGGCCTAATTTATTTTTCTCTGATAGTACTTTCATCTTTATTGTAAAATCTGTCTGGACAAGAGGTTTTATTTAATTTTGTGTAGGTTGATTTCATTGTGTGCAAGAGAGAGTTTTATCTAGAGTGTATCTTAATCATTTAGGCTGAATTATTCAGAATATAGATTAATTTTTGAATAAATGAAATCATATCCAGCTGGAATCAATTGAAAACTGATGTGTGAAAGGTAAATTCTGTAATAATAGAAATGTCTCAGAAGTAGTTGTAATAATATTATCTTGAATTTTATTCATACAAGAAATGTTGTCAGCCATTATTAATTTTTGACTAGTATTTCTTTTATTTGTAACTTTTGTTGCTTTCTATTGTACCAGTTCTGACTGTTAATTGATTAGTTATTTTTAAACTAAAATTAAGATGAAAGAAAATTCCAAATTTCTTAAATTCTTGAAACAGTTTTCAAGAAATTTTGTACCCATAACTGTTGAGTATTTATTGTGTATTTGTTGGTTGATCTGTGCTAAACAACATTTGCTTTTCAATTACGTTATTGCTTCCAATTCCAAAATGTAGATCATTTGAAAAAGTGTTTAAATACATAAGGACAAATATTATATGAAATCTTAAAAATTCTGTGATGTCTTGTTGGTTGTCCATGAATTATTCTGGTCAGCATCTTCATCTTTGTTTAATCACAATTTAATAAGTGACCTTTTAATGATCTTTTCATATGGAAGTCACATTTAATTTTCAGGAGTTTTTTTAACAATTTGTTTTTCTGAACTTTTTATCACTCTAATGAAGAAAGTGATTAACAGAGATTCATGCTGCATTTTGTCTAAATTGGAAACAGAATTCAAGGCACAATGGTTATCAACCTGGAGAATGGAATTTGGAAGTGGAATTCAAATTCTTGCTGAGATTGTTTCATTCACTTCATACCCAATACCTTTAGGAGAAGTTATAAATCCACATCTGTTTTTCCTCCCCCACCAGCCATCATTTAAATAAAAGTGCAGAGTGATTTTGGTAACCTTTGATGGCAAACAATCCAAGAGAAGGAAAATTCTGAATTCAGCTCAATTAGACATACTGATGTAGATTTTTGGAGAGCTTATCACTTATCAGTCTTTAATATCTTGTGATAGATGCTTCTTGATCACTTTTCAATCAAGACATGTTTTTGTTCTCTTTCTTTGATTAGCAGAAATAATCATTTATACTGCAACAATATATATATATATATATATATATATATATATATATATATATAAAAAAGTGAACATAGAAGTCAAGACTTAGAGGCGACAGTCTGTTTCATGCTAGATGCAATCGTCAGGCCACCTTACGAATGCATCTAGCATGAAACAGACTTCTATGTTCACTTTTATATTTACACACGCTCTATCTCTGATATTGACCACTTTATCCCATAAATATAGCACACTTTAAGACTATATTTCTTCATATATATATATATATATATATATATATATATATATATATATATAATATATATATATATAATTACTATGAAAATGTTTTTTCACTTAACTGAGCATTGTTTTCTGTCATGCTGATATGTGACTACCTTTCGGAGTGGAGTTGGACTATTTTACTCTGTTAATGCTCTATGTCTGTCTCCGATATTGAGTGCACTCTACCATAGAGCCTGCTTGCCTTTAATACCTCCTTTTCAACAAACCACTGAAAAATCAGCAATCTTGGCTTCAAAAACAGTTTCTCAAACTAACATTATATATATATATATATATATATATATATATATATATATATTAGAAAAATCAATAGTGTTAGCACCATTATTTTTTCTCAACTTTTTCATTAAATATAAAACATATATTTATTAAGAAAAATCACTTATTAAAATAAGGATGAATGTATTATCAGAGATAGATATGGCTGAAAGATTTGCCTATAGAGAATTCTTTTAAAATTTTTTATTCTTCTTTATGGTAACACTGATATGCAGTTCGAACCTTTTCATTTAAGAATACAATTTTTTTGGCAACATCAAGGTTAACAACAGATTAAAAGATAGGAAATTCTGATATTTCAATCAAGAATAATTATTTTGGCAGATTCTTTAGAATCTTGAAAATACAAAGACATTAATCTGCCTGTACTACCTTGCATTTAGCATAATAATTTGAATTTGATGTATGTTATAGAGATGGCCTTACATAATAATGTGTATGCTATTCATATATGAAACCATTTAATAAGATGTTTATATTCATCACTGGTTGGCAAAGGGTTACATCTGACCATACAGTTTAAAAAAGGATAATATTCAGTTTAAATAAGTTTATTTTTGGTAATGTTGGTTCTAGAAGCATAAGTCTGCAGTTTGACTTAAGTGAAAAAAAACTTTAAATGTTGATATTAACAAATGACATAAAATGAGAAGAAAAATGTCAATAAGAAAGTACAATGCAAAAAAACATGTGAATGAGAGAAATTAAAAGTAAGAAACAAAATGTTGCTATCCATCCACACAAATGCATACACAACATCTGCATAGCAATGGACATCAATATCTTTAAACATCCTCATTGGTCCATACTGACCAATGAAATATCTTCCTGCTTAAATCTAAAATCCTGTCTGGCATCCTAGCCATAGGTTTTTAAGGAAGAGGCACAGACAGCAGAAAACAGAGTGAGAGACACAGAAACACAGACAGATGAATGATGCTGTTGCCATCTTTATGATCAGATGGAGAGATCATCTCGCAGACTGTTGTAGAATACATATGAAATACCAAACCATAGAAATATGACATGGAATACAAAGTCAACCAACAACTTCATACAACTCACAAACTAATCACGCTCAAAACAACAAAAGATTAAATCTGAGCACGATTTCTAACACCATCAGTATGAACGCTGACGGCAAAATCTTCAACCTGCTGAAGGCAAATCATAATGCAACAAAGTAAAACATGAACTCTCTCTTTATCTCTTAACCCTGCATTCACATCCACTCTGAATAAATTCACTTAAGTTCATTGTTGCATTTTGTTTCTGTAAATAAATATTGTTAACCTTCAGCATGTCTTTCCTCACATCATTTATGTTGCAAGGTGGAAATGAGGAATATATTTTGATCAGAATCCTTCTGATATTTATACAGACCAAATTTCTACCTTTCTCCTTCTAACCATCTACACCAAGAGAATGTTATGTGAAAGAATGAAATTTACCTGAATGGGAAAAGAAAAGATGAAACAAATTAATTAGAAGTACAATAAAGTGAAAGGGTAAAACCTATTTACAGTTATTCTCTCTATTATCAAAACCCTTAGAAAAGGTTTGAGAGAAAATGAAGAAGATTGATGCATCACACTCTTTTTACTCTGTCCCATTTCATGTTTTAATCCAGATTTGGTAGTATGGAAAATCTGATGGTTAAAAGTAAACATGATAAAAACATTTCAATTCCAGCTTGTCTTTTTAATTTTTGTAAGATTTAAAATTGATCAGTTTGGGTGAGATGCATAATGGGAATTGAGAAGCTGGATTTGCATATATAACTTTGTCTAAATTAATTTTTATTTTCTGTATACATATCTGCTCAATGTTTTCAGCAAAGAGTCTGCTTGAGATTTTTGAAAAGATGAACTTTTTAGATAATCTTATAGATTCAACCTAATTCCTCAGGATGGACAGAACCAAAAATGCTTTTTTTTTTAAGAAATAAAATAATTTTTGATGGAAGAATTTAGAAATATTTCAGGAATCAG
>OZ038488.1:125543363-125568363 GCA_964036315.1 Acanthosepion esculentum
TTTTGCTCTGGAAATGTTGGCATTATCTGCTCGTTACTTTGCAATTGAGATTGGCATTCTGGTTTATTCATAGAAAGATATTGGCTATCAAATAATATAGAAGCTTCCTATTGCTTTGTGGGTCAGGTGGCACTCGTAGCTTTATAATTCTTTCGAGCTTTTGTTGTATAATATCTGCAGGATTGTGGTTGCTTCTGTTTCCTATAAAGAAAAGGAAGCATCGGATATTCCATTTCAGTGTTTCAAGAGATTTTATGAACTTTGGAAAATTGCACTGGACCCACACACACGCACATATGCAGATATGCAATATCACTGGTCTATTTCACCAGATATTAGCCTACTTCATTTTCATATAGGTAGCATGGTAAAGTCTTTAAATTTTCTTACTCCATCAATATAAGATATTTATACACACTTCTCACACATTCTTTATATAAGAATTTTTTGTTGAATCATACTTAAAAAATATGACTTGTTTTGCTAAATGTATTGACAAAAGCTGCTTGGTGGCTGAGATACTTGTGTTTTCCTTATGATTAATGTTTAGAGGTAAAAGCCCATGATTTTGATGTTGATTTTTAAGACTAACACATTCCTCCATACACTAGAAATTGATGCAATACAATCTTCTTTTTCACCATTTTCTTTTATTTGATTTAGACTTATGCTAGTCAAAACTGCTATTATAAGGAATGTAAGCATATTGAAATGTTAAGTTATTAACTACACACACACACACACACACACACACACACACACACACACACACACACACACACAAATATATGCAATATATTTTGTAGAATTAAAATATTTTCATGCAATTTTTACCAAACTGATTATATAAAAATAACTCAATAGTATCTGTCTTTATCTCTGAGATGAAGTATTATGATTACTTGTTTTTATTTACATTATTTGAGACTGTTATCCTCATCTTCATTGCCATGTTCACAACATTTCGGCTGTTGTATGCTCTGGCCCACTTCAGGTGACTGGAATATGTAACCAAACCTTTTATTTCGTCCACTGGGGTAGATTGTTCTAGTTCCATGTGTCATGCCTCTTCCAGATGTCTCAGTTAACTCAACTCTCCAACTCACGACTCTTTGTGTTTAGTTACTGTATCTAACCAACTTCTTTATCCACTGGGCCATGTGTCCTTGAAGATATCTGTGTATGAATTTTTGGGACTTATAAACCTAATGTCTCAACAACCAGTCACTTGAAGAAGGTCGGAGCATACAACTGCCAAAACATTGGGAATATGGCAATGAAGATGAGGATAACAGTCCGAATAATGTAAATAATGCAAACTCAATAGTACTTGTGTATTTGTGTGTGTCTGTTGTATATATGAAATAGCTACTAAAAGGTTCCAGGCTTTGATGAGAGATAAAAGCATACTTAACAGGAAATAAAACATACACAAAATAACAGGAAAATCATGGTAAATTTTATGTTAATTTTATACAATTTATATTTTTGTGTGTATTCGTATGTGTATTTTTTAGGTTACAATTGTTTTATGGTACATGTGATAAAAAGAAGAATTTACTCCATAGTATTGCAAACCATATCACAGAGAGAAGTCAGACATGTGTTGCCCGTACCAAGGTTTCATGGTGAAGAGATTGAATTTAATGTCTTTTGGCAGGATGTCCATATTTCCGACAGGAACAGTTTTTGTTGCATGCTGGGAGAATTTTTATTATTTTTAATTAATTTATTCTATACAATTATTTTTATGTTATTGTTTTATTTTATTTTATTTATCATTTATTATTATTTTATATTTTGTTTTTATTTGTTTATTTATAATAATGATAATGATAATGATGATGATGATAATAATAATAATAATAATAACAACATCATCATCATCATCATCATCATCTTCATCGCCCTTAGAAACTCTTCCATAACAACAGAAAAGAGAAACATACAGTATAGGAGGAAATAGCAAGTAAACTACATAATTAGTTTCAAGAAATGGATGGTACAATAAGTACTAAAAGCTACTTTAAGCTGCAGCAGAAGTTGTGGAGAGCCACGATTTTTTTTGAGTGGACATAGTATGTAAAAGATGAAGAATCAATGTATTCAAATTTCTACATATATTTGTATGTATATTAATATGTATATAAAAAGAAAATGTTTTATATGCGTTGTTTGAAACTGTCATATTGCATTTACTCCCCCCCGCCCATATTGTTCCAAAAGATATTCTACATTTAAAGAATGAATTCTATCATAAATCTCTTTAATTTGGTTGTTATGTTTGAATTTTCTTTACTTTTCTTTCAACTTTTTAACAAAAATCTTTATTTCATTGTCTTTTTTCTCACCTGTTACCATATTTGTTGTTTTTTCTTTTGAGCTCTCAAATTTCTTATAAATTTATGCAAAATGCTCTTAAAAATGTTGTTTCCATGTGTTACAATCTGTTGCCTAACAGTTTGGTCTTTAATAGGCATGAAGGAGTTTGCTCAAAAAAGGAATTGATAGAAAATGACTTTTGAAAATTTCCTGATTGATTGATTTCCAAAAAGAATTAATGATACACAGGAAACACTTATTAACTTGACAGAGGAAGAGATTCATCAAAATCTGTTCAAATTCCACAAACTTTACAATTGAACTTACACAATTGCATTTATATAATTAAACTTAATATATCTATTCCGTATTCTTTTTAATTCATTGCAATATTGCATAATTCTTTTTTGTTTTTCTTTTGTTAAGTAAGAATTTGTGAGTTTGGTTGAATTTTATTTTCTCTCTAACTAAAAAACTGAAAAAGATTTTTCCAGTTTTAAATTCTGAGATTGAATTTTCATTCAGTGTTTCTTTGGATTTTTTGTCTTTATTTTTATCTTGCTTGTAAGACAAAAAATGAGTCTTAAAAATTGAATCAGAAATAGGTTGAAGATTTTGGCCAAAATACAAACAAAAAAGACAAAAATTAAAAAAATAATGAAAGACCTATGGAATAAACATTTTTTATAAAATTACTTTAGCACAATTATGCTTGTTTTCTTTGTATGCTCAAAAATGGATGCAGAATTTAAAAAAAAATGCTCAAGTAGAAAATGTTTTATAAATTTTAAAATTAAATCACTTTCAGAACAATTAAATGTGAAAATTAACAAAAGGAATTTATGTTTGTCAAAAGTATTGAATGAAATTCAAATGTTAAATTTTTACAAATCTCAATATATTTTCAATATTTCATAATTATCATTTATTAGTCAATATCATATCAAGAATTGTTTAAACTCAGTTTTATTTTATTTTTGCTGCTTTTCTTGTTACCATAACATTTCGGTCTATCTATTCTTTGGCCTCCCTCATATTTATAATCTGTAAATCTGTTTAGGAAATGGGACGGCTTTTCTTTCTCCTTTTATTATTAAGTTGTATATAGTAGTAAAAAAAACATGATCATACTTACTCATTATGTCAAACGTCATAGCAATGTTTGTAACTCAAGTGATTCCATATTTTTTAGGAAATGGGTTAAATCTGACATATTTTTAATTTATTTTTTTAAATGTTATTAGCAAACTTATGTAAAGTGGAGAATTTTTGGAAAGATATTTTTATGTATGAAAATTAAAGTAGCTATGAAAACTTGTGAATGTTTGGATAGAGAGATTGTGTACTTAACAAGTCACTTATGGCATTAAAATTCAAAGTTCTAAAGAAAAAAAAATCTATTGCCCAAAGGTTCAACATGACAAAATCATAGACTTAATATCATAGTTATCATTTTAAAATGAAGAAGGTGTATTATTTTATCTTTCAGCAAAAAGCTTTTGTAATCTAAATATTTGTACATATGTATACATTTCTCCTGAAGTCAGTTTCTCTCAGGGAATCTCACTGAAAATGAAACATTTTGCTTCATTCAGCTTTTACAATTATTTGACTTGAAAGAGATGACAAGTTTATAAATATTGGTATATATTTAATATGATGACTAAGACAGTTGAGCTTTTATCAATAGATGGGAAAAGGTTTGGTCAGGATATTGGGATGGACCTTAAAAAGAAAACCATAACAAAATGATTTAGTTATTAGGTATGTGATTATATAGGTGGGGGTTGGTCTGAAAAGTTCTCAGCTCGGCTAAGAAGGCTTTCCAAGCAAATTCTAAGGATTGAATATTTGGTTAAGAAATTTATTAGTACCCCTCCTGGTACAATTGAATATTTTAAAATTAAATGGTGAATTTGAACAATTGGTGTTTGAATATCATTAAGTAGACAACACCACCTATTTATTTGCAAATGTGTTTTGGTGTGTTGAAAATGGATATTCAGAAGTGAACACTTGAAAGTTCTGTGTGGATGAATATTTGGTCAAGAAATTTATTAGTACCCCTCTGGTACAATTGAAAGTTCTGTGTGGATGTCCCTGTGGATTTTGTGGGGAGCATAATGGGTGTCAGCACAGAATTGAAATTGGCTTGCTGAGTTCAAATTCCAGTCGATGGTGTTGCATTCACTTTTGTGAACTTCAGCTGTGGGTTAAATAGCAGGGTAACCTGGGCTGTCTAGTGTTGAGTGGCAACCAGTCTAAGAAAAGGAGAGCTCTGAACTCCAAAGTGTGGAGAAGGAAAGTGCATTGCAATTTACAGATAACAAATAGAAATCGGCAATGGTTAACCTTCATGACTACAAAAAACAAAGGTAGGTAAAAAAGACAGTTATTCCCTTGACACCACTATTAAACTGTTTTTTTTTAATTCTTCAGCAATGTTTATTGTATTAAAAATCAATGATTAGAATTTTAATAAAACCCAAGTAGAAACACTGTTTATTTATTAGATTGCTTATTTACAAGAATCATTTTATATTTACAAGATTATAATAATATATGACCTAACTATAATGAAATATTTATTATTTATCATTTTACATAAAATTTACATAAAAAATAAAGACGAGTAAGTAATTATAAATTTTGAAAAATGCATTTTCTGACATTTCTTTTATTTTCTCTCGCTGCATAAATTCTCTAAAATAGTTTGAGAACATCTCTTCCTCTGAACCAAATATTATTTTAATTTTAGGTGAAACCACAAACACTCAATATTTTCAGCATGTATCTCCCTGTTCATTGGGTTGACAAAGTTTTCCTTGTGTATAATTTGAGAATGTTTGTAATTTTGACTGCAAATATTGTCATTGGTTTACATATTTTGGTAATTTTGTAATTTTTGAATAAAAAGATTTCATTTCAAATTTGTTTCTTTATAAAAAGTAAATAATAAATATTGCATTGTACTTGGTTCACATATTTTTATAATCTTGTAATCTTGCCAAGGGAGCAAAAAAAACCCGGTGTAATAGCAGTGTCAAGGCAATAACTGTACTTTTGACACTACATTCTGCGGACATGAAGGTTAAACATTTCCAAAAAATCTTTTGAGTGATGATTGCCAATGTCCTGAAGGAACCTGGCATTTTGATTTTTTGCTTCTATACTTTTGTAGGTGAAATTATGAAATAAATGTCTGTTAGCCTTTTTACAAATACTGGATGTGGTCATCATGTTGTAATTTTTAAAGATTGAATCAAGATTAGGCATCAGCCTCTTTCTATTTGAAATAACTATAACTTGCACTGGGAAAGACAGATACCTATTTTTATCTGAATTTTAAAATTGATGTTCCAGATTTATCAATTTGAACTTTGACCCACCCTTTCTACTACAGTCCAAGATTTTTCCAGTAAAAATATCCAGGATGAAAAAAACAAAAAAAACAAAACATGATTTATTGTTTGTGTTGTGAAGGGGAAAAGATTATTTTTTAATATTTTTCATGATTTGTTTTTGTCTACTTAGAAATAAATCATAAATTTTAGTTCAGTCTTTGAATGTTACATTGCTGACTAAAGTGGAGGGTAGGAATCATTTTTTGATAACATTTTCAAATCTCAAACGACTGCAAGGAAGAAAATCAAGGTTACCTTCAACAATGAAACATTTTTACTGGAACTTGACACTCCATTCTCTTTATTCCTATTTGCATAATAGGCTTGGGTTGGGGCTCTTTAGCTTTGGCAGGCCAACAATCTAGAACAAGGACAACTCTGAATTCAAAACCAACTTGAATAACACAGGACTATATCTGGCTCTAGATACACACAATGCTGTTATAGCTGTGGTACATGTGTTATCCCTATGACCCTAAAAAGGCTTATGGGATTTGCGATTGAGCATATTATATACTAAGCAATGAGAGAGTTTTAGTTACAATGTTTCTTAAACACTAAAAATATTAAAATTCAACTTTCCTTTAGTTAACCAAACAAATTTTTGAAATAAATACCATTCTTGTTCTGTGCAGTTAATCATCATTTTTGTAAAGCATTGCAAATGCTCTTGAGAAACTAATAAACAGGGTAAGATTACTCTTTAGGCTAGTATAGCCTGCAGCCTAGGGACTAGGGACGGATTTTCCTTTAGGCTGCAATCTAGGGCCCAGGGCGGGATTACTCTTTAGGTTTGTATAAGCTGCAGCCTAGGGCCCCCTCAAGTTTTTATAAAGCAATGATTTTTCATTTTCTACATGTTATAACTCATGGATACTTTCATAAACTGAAAAGATATCAATATAAAAAATTCATATTTATTTTGATTGTTTTATTGTCATAATGCAGGTTATAAAAAAATCTGTTTTTTTCTAGAGTTATGTCGAAATCTGTGCCAATTTGGTTTGCAATAAATAGTAAAATAGTTGTGTTTCTTAAAGAATATTTTCATTGACAAACAAAAGATAATTATTCTCATTTATTTAAAAAGAATTTGCAATAAGTTTACTTCAAGCTAGGTAAGTGTTGCTAAAATATACCAAAAGTAAAAAATATTCAAGATGGATGCAGGTGAATTAGAGGGTGGCAACATTTGAAGTAGTGTGGAATGGCAACATCGTGATTAGGTCATTATTCTCTCTTTGGATTACATGTGATATCCATTTTAACTTTTGATGCTGTTAAAAGTCTTCAAGCGATGTGGTTTCTACAGTTTTGGTACAGTTCTTTGTTTGTGATTCTGTAGAACCAAAAGGTTTGAAGAAGTGTCACCAAAACCGGTAGGCATCCCTCACTAACATTTAGTGTCTTGGACAAAAGGTGCCTTGATAATTTTTCAATAAATGACGTTTGTCCTTGAAATTTTATTAAGGTTTACCTGACATCATCTTTGTGACTAAAGATATTTTTTCTCATATGAGCATTTCATTTATTTCTGGCATTTTTCAAAATTTTTTTCTTTTTCTTGTCTAGCCTTTCATATATTTGAAATAATTTCTTCTTCCTGAAATTATTTTACTTGAAATTGTGGAAAACATTTTTACGTTTTCATTAAACATCAAAATGCACAAAAGATTAAAAGAAAAATGAGAACCAATTTCACTTTTTGCAAATTTATTTCTGTTTCGTTGGGAATTGTAATGTTCAGTGGGAGAAAATAGCAATTAGGTGCTTCAGATCCAAAAATAAAAAAATTAACCAAGTTTCTGTTGGCAAATGATTTCTTAAACTAAACATTAAATAGATTAATAACAACAATTATAAAATTTTTTCTTCTTCTTTCTTTAGTTGAATCTTTGATATGTACAGAGATTTGTGATATTCAAATAATAATGACTTGAAGGTTGATGATATGTTAACTACATTGAAGGAAAGTCACTATCCATGGCTTGTGAGATTAGAATTTGATCCTTGCCAGTAATGATATCATTTTGGTTTTAAATTTCTTGTTTCACTCTGGAAATTATTCTTAATAGGTTTCAAAGAACCGCACCCAAAATGTCTGCCCCAAAAGCAGTGACAGTCATAGCGAATTAGTTTGATTTCTTGTGAAGTGCTTGTCAAAGTAAATGGACC
The DNA here is from genome assembly GCA_964036315.1 of Acanthosepion esculentum. Lineage (NCBI taxonomy): Eukaryota > Metazoa > Mollusca > Cephalopoda > Sepiida > Sepiidae > Acanthosepion > Acanthosepion esculentum. The sequence continues at coordinate 125,551,265 of OZ038488.1, forward strand.
TGAGATTAGAAGGAAATTAGGCATGCCTTTTATGTCATGTAGGCTGCCACCCATCTGAGGGAATTATGGAGTTTTTATGACTCACAGGTGTTATGCATTGTACTTAATAGTACCCCAAGCTGTTTTTGGTTGGGGATGTTTTTAGAAATGACTTTCAGTCTAGGTGAAATATTCTTAGCCTAAGCAATATGTGTGCCTGTGTATATCACACACACACACACACACACACACACACACATGCATCTGTTCACCTGTACAACTTCTACCCCTGTAAAGCATTGCTGACAAATACTGTAATTTTGTATTATCTTCTAATTCATTGTTATTGTATCATGGAGATGCATTCATTCCAAACAGTCAACATGAATTTAAAATTTTGGGGAAAGATGATCTGTTTCGACACTGAAAATTTAATCAATTCATTAAGAATGAACACCAAGCTGAGAGATGTAGAAGATCATTTAGTAAGTAACATTCTAAATAAGAAGAGAGCCTGACTTTTATTTTTTCCAACCAAACAGAAATAAATTCACTTAAAAAATGATTTTCAAAACGGACAAATGTCAATTTAGTTTGACATGTAGTTTTAAAACATTTAATTCCTTTCGAGTATAGATAATTATATAAATTGATAATACTAATTAGTCATTTGCTATTTATTTCTACAAGACTAAATGCAAAAAGTGAAAATGATTTGCATTTTCCTTTTATAAGTAACATTGCCATCATGCCACTACTTTAGTCTCCAAATTTGTTAAACAAATGTGAAAAGCAGCCATTCCTTTCCACTCTAGTAGAATAGAATGAAGTTGAAAGTGCTTGTGTTTGTATAAAATTATCTACTTCTCTTTTCTTCTATTTCTTGGTTGCATACAAACAGCGACTTGTGTGAAACATCTCATTTGAACAAAATTTTTGTAGTCTTCAATCTAAAATTTTCCAAATATAAAATAATTTCAAAAAGGTTGTGTGTTTATATTCCTCAGAGAGTCTACAGAACTTGAAAGTTGTTGCTCCATACTCTTCAGGGAGTCTATGAGACTTGAGCATGAGTGAGGCAATGTTTTTGGGAATGCTGCATTTCAGTTCAAATATACAAATATGTATTGTGTAAGTGACATGTGTAGAATGGTTTCATCAAGCCTTCAATTTCAGATATGTGCATCTAAAATGAAACTACATATAAAATAATTGATAGATTCATTTTTCAGTGAAGTTATGTTCTATAAAGCTGCATATCATGTCATATGTATAATAAGACATAGCATTGAATTTCAACTGTAGATTTCTGAAAATGTTAGGAAGTAGCCAATAAAATCTTGTCTGTCATACTGACAACATTTAGTTCTTGATAATGACTGAGATTGTCGAAAGTACTCGAAGGAAAATGAAAACATGAACTTTGAAAATTTGTAAAATTTAAACGAGTCAAAAATAAACACAAACTTTGTTGGTTGAATTTAACGGAACTTCTTTGAATTAATTATTACTAGCTAAATAAATATACTTTATCTATAGACAAACACATTCCTACACAAATCAGAAAGATGTTCAGTTTCCTTTGTGTAGATATTTTTATTATATCTTTATCTCCAATCAAGAAAAATTTCCGTTTTAGAAAAAAAAAATCTTTTTAAAAAGTGATTTTACTTATGCATGAAAGTCTTTCTGTTTTTCATCTTTTCATCTCAAGTTGCGATGTCTGAAAAGCTGACATAAAAGTAGAGAAGGAAAAAATCAATTTGTGTTGCTGAAAATGGAATCCTCAGTCAACTTAAGTACAATAAACAAAACAATTTTCTCACTTTGACAATTTTATTTTTCTCATTTTATGATTTTTGCAATGGACATAGACACCTTTTATATTTACAATGAAAGTACATGTTTATATATATATATATATATATATATATATATATATATATATACAATTTTTGTAATACATATTAAAATGCATAAACATTTTTATGCATTTTAATATATGTAAATATAGGAGTGGAAATGTGACAAATATATGATATACATTTCTGTTAAAATTTGTATTGACATGTGGACTTTTCTCTGTAGGCCATTTTTTAACTGAAGAAACCAAAGAATCAATTTCTTTCCCATTAGCACTTGGGATTCACTAAAGAATTGCAAAATATTTATCAAATCTACCCATTCTAAGGAAAAACATGACTTTAAATTCATTTAAATTCTCTAAAAAAATCTGATCTTCATTTATTCTGAGGAAAAAGTAAATTATTTAAGTTATTAATTTTGCTTTGGAGAAATATTTGCTGGGTGAAGGCTTTTGACAAATGAGTTTACTTGCCAATTTTATTTGAAGGTTTTATTTATTGCTAAGAATATTTACTAATATATTAGCAAGTCTTGGATTATTTGCTAAGAATGCTCACCAAATATTTCTCTCTGGTCAAATTGGAAACCCCAAATCTTGTTTGATTTTAAAAAAAAGAAAAGTTTCTATCAAAATTGACCTTTTTTTTTTTGCTCAGTTTTGCTTTCAGATTTATTCACTTTACTTAATTTATAATTTGAAAATCTTAACTTTATTCACTAATAAAAGAATTAAAATTTTTTGCATGAGTGAAGATCCCATAATATGAAAGGTATCTGTTTGGTGACTGATGTAATGGAATAACCTGTCACCCCCATGAGTGACTACACTATAGGTATCTGTAAGTCAACAGACTACTGAGTCTAACTGGGATCTGTCAAGTGCAACTCTGACTTACTCGAGAACTATTGACCTTCCAATAGTAGCACTCACTACTGGATTGACTTGCGATGACCTTGTGCATAACTGTTACCTTTATTCTTATTGTATTGGTTTTTACATTAAACCTTTACTTATTTTATCCACTGTGTTTTTCAAGTATATGAAAGAACAGAATATAACAGTGACTGAGATAGTTGTGGATTTCTCACAGGCCACAATTTTGAATGCAGCTAGTGGATACCTTCCAGTTATAAGATTGGCACATCACAATCTTCCTATTTTCAATTTGAATATTTGTAAATAATAATAATAATAATAAATGAAATTTTATTGAATATTTATAATTTTGTCTCCAGGTTTGTCTTAAATAACAAAAGAGTTTTGATTTGATTGTCAAAAAGAAATGTTTCTAGATTCTCTTTTTAAATCTTTCTTGACACATTAATTTCCTTTCATGTCAAAGCAACAAATATTTATAGAAAAACTGACAAATGAAGTTCAATATATTTCCTGAAGCAACCATAACATTAATTCTATACACTTGTTAAGGTCTCTTTGGTTATGCATTTTTGTTAGCTTGTCAAATTCTTGACAGTGACCTTGGCAATAACTGTTTGGTTATAGTATTGAACTAGATCCTGTAATGGTCACTGTTCATTTTTAATCACGGGTCATATTGAGATGTTTAAAACTATGGTACTTACAAGTTGTGTCAATCTTTCCATTGTTAATGGAATAGAAATAATAGATTATTTGAATGATCTCAGCTTTGTGAGAGCAAATTTATATTTGGAAAGGAATGAAAATGCAAAAACTCTTTTCTTGTAAAACAGGCCAAAAAGAGCGACAACAAAGAGAGTTTAATTTTAAGTTTTTCTTTAGTTTTTGTTAATTTCAGTTTTCTGAAATATGATATTCAAGCCTCGTCTGAAGTTGTTGATAAAGGTTTGATTAAAATTAAAATTGCAGCAATAATGATAGCAACAGGCAAACCAATCAAGAATAAAAGATATATGAAACATCTAATTTATTTTGTAATTGCTAATATTTTAAAATTCATTAATATACTCATTTACCAGAACATTAACACATACCACCACTACTACTGCTACTATAATATTTTGAGATTTGTGGAGTTACTCACTTTGACATGTTATATTTTGAATAACTTCCCTTGGATATTTGAAAAATTCTTTTGGGGTCAATGCGATTAGAAAACCCCAAAAGTTTATGATTGTTATTATGCAGCCGTTATATAGTTATATCTGAATAATATCCATAATTAAGGATCGGAACTTCAGGCTATTCACTTCCTTCACCAAGAGGAAGGAGATAGATGAAAAATGTAAATGAGTATTTCTCATCTCTCAAAATGTGCAGTTAAACCTGAGCTCTTCATTCAGAGAAAGTAATTTTGGTGTATGTTCTCATTTTGCCTTTGAAAGCTTATTTCCTGTTGCCTTGTGAACCAAGTTGCATTTTTGTGTCTCTGTTAATGTGGTTTAAAAAACGAAGAAGAAAATTAAACAATTGGTGAAGTAAGCAAGACCCAGATAAGATAGAAGCTCTTGTTAAATACCTCATTCATCATCTTATACTAAAGTTACTTCACTTCATTTTCGTGTTTTTGGTTTCTTTGTTCTGAAGGTATTGCTTTCAAAGAGTGACTTTAAAAGATTCATTAATGTATAGAATATTGGCTTTTCTTGATGAAAACAAATATCCAACTTGACGCCTACCTGAACGATTTTTATGAAAAGTTGATTTTCAGAAAATATTAACTGTTTCAAAGTTATCCTGGAATAATTTTGAAAAAAAAAACTTTGCGTAAATATTAAAGTTATTGGAAATAATAATTTAAAGATAGTGTGAAACTAAATTTACATACAGGCATTGGAAACTTAATCGTTCTGTGACTTTTGCTTTTTCTCTGGTCTGACCTGAATTTTAAGCTGAAATTTTCATCATAGAAATCTCTGAAATATTTTACTCAACTCCTTTTATTTGACAGTATTATATTCCTAGTGGGATTTATTTTAAGAATTCTTGAAATGTGCCTTATGATTTCTGAAAATGTTGGTAAGATTCATGGGTGTAAGTTAAAACTTTGTGTTGCAATATAAATTGGAGACTTGCTTGTATCTTTTAAAATATCTATTGATGCTTTCTGTCTGAATTTTAAGTATTTGGAATAATTTCCTCATCTTTGTTGTTATTATCACAACTGAGTAGTACTAAAAAGAACAAGATGAGATATCCCTAGACATGGACAGCAAAACTAGAACAACTTATCTGTGTAGATTAAATAAAGGGATCAGTTTGAAATTCCCTGAACGTTACATGGATCAACAGACATGTGAAGAAGGTTGGAGAACACAATGACCAAAATGTTCTGATCAGAACAACAAAGATGAGGATATTAGTCCAAAATGTAAATAATTTACTCATGTTTTTTCAAGAGCTAACTTTGGTTTCACACAAAGATCTTGCATCACTATAACTTAAAAATTCTTCACAATAACGGAATGTCTCCACAGTTACAAAACTTGAAAAAAGTCTGTTTCAAAAGATAATAAGCCTATATTTAACTTGAAGATGAATCTTTTCTGAAAAGATGTTTAATGTTGCTTGGTACAATTTTTATGTCTCAAGTGTCAGAGATGAAAAACATGAAGAATAACTTTTGCTTCTTATCTGAAAAAACAAAAAACCTTCAAAATAAAGCAAAATAATAAATTGTACAAATTTTATTAACAAGTAAAATCTGAATTGATATCAACTGATGATTTCTTTTTAAATCTGTGATAAAATTACTTGCTTTTTATTTTTTTCCTCAGCTTTTTTGAGCTTAACGAGTTTCATTAAAAGATTTCAAATACATTTTGCAAAATAATGGATTCAGATGATCAAAAATGTTTACACTCTAACACACACTCATATATATGTGCATGGTAATTCCACATTCAATTATCATATATGACAACATTGTTGAATTGAGTTGGGGTGGCAGGTGCAGGGAAGTATAAAATTGTGGGTAATTTCAAGATTAAGGATAACAGGTGGTATTTAAATGTATCTGATACACAAGACAGATGGAGAAAACTTGACTTTCTTTCTATTCATTTGAATTAACTCAGATACATTTTTTATCTTTTGAAATTGATTCTGAAATAATGTTTCAAGTCAGTACTGCATGTAGCCTTGGATGCAAATGCAATTATTCCTCTTCTTTTGTCCATACACGCAAGTGAGTGCGTGTGTGTGCACTAATGTCTTCATCCATTGTTTCCTACCCTCCTGCTTGTGTGACTGCACTCTAGTAAGAGTTATTTATTCATACCACTTTATCACTAGATTTGAAAATTCTTTGAACTTATGTGACTAGAAACTCTTTACAATATTTCAACTTCTATGTATCCCAAATACATGCGCACACACACACACACACACACACACACACACACACACGCAGCACAAATTACTGAACCTTATGTGGAAATGTTCTATCAATAATAAAGTTAAAGCTCCTGAAATTTTGCTTTCCTCTCTCTCCCTCTCTTACTCTGGCATATTTCATAGTGTAGCAGTTATTGACATAAAAAATGAAATAAACAAAGCTGGTGGGGGTGGTGGTGTTTACATTCATTTTGTATGAATGTCCTCAGGAAAGGCTTGAATCCACTTCTACCAAGTATCCTGAGATATCTTGTTAAAATGCTTCATCATTTGCCTGAGAGAAGAATAGCCTGAACAAGCACTTACAAACTAGTCTTCAAAACGGTAGCACTTGACACCTGTTCCCACCAAATAAGGGGGGGGGGTCGGACAAGCACCTTTAGTACTTTTTATTCATGGTTAACAAAGGCTGTAAACTTTTGACTGTTGATGCAAGAATATTTTTGATAGAGGTGATCCCTCCACCACCACTTTTATCTCTCTATATTGGGGGGGGGGGTCAGGTGAATGATGAAAGCTTTTTCCTTTATAATTCATGAAGGCACAAAGAAATGTAGAGTTTTGCCTTTCCCAAGAGTATTACACTGCAAACAATTTAATCCAAAATTCAAACTTATTCTTTATAACGATGATAATTTCACACATTTACACACATAGAATCAAGTGGATAAAGTCTTCATTTTTGTGGTCATGCCAAGTTAATTCACTCATGTGCATCCATATGCACGTACATATCAAGGTAAGGCATAAAGTGTTGACCTAAGCACCATCCCATGACACAGTGTCCAATATTCTGTTGTCTATGCAAATTTTGTTCACAAAAATGCAGTTATTAGCTTCTTCTCTGCCTACCCCACCACTTGCTATTGATGCTAATAATTCTCATTTCCTGCCATTCCAGCTTATTGTATAGGCATTTTATGCAGACTTGGCAATAAGCCAAGTCCTCATGGCCACTTTCTGATGATTTCCTTCTTTTCCTGATCTCAATACAAGCCCTGAACAATTTGTTGTACTCCTCTTCCTCTTATTGCACTTTTAAAAAGTCCATCTTGTCTTCTTCCTCTTTCATGAAGGACAGCTGCTGACATGTTAGTTTGAAATCTCTTCCCTCCAACTGATTCCACAGAACAACTCATTTGCTTGTCTCCCAAAATCATTTAATAAATGCTGTGTCAGTGTCAGTTTTGGCAGGAGAAGACTTTTTAAATGCACTCATATTTAAAAAAAAAAGTTAATCTGAGTAGGTCAGGGTTTAGGGATGTGCATCTATCTGCACTCAAAAGAGTGCATCCTTGTATATAGATGCAAAAAATGCTGGAATTTTCATTTTTGAATTACTGACCTTTGCCACATTTGACATTTTAAATTTAGGTGACAGAGGTAATTATTGAAATATAATAACAGATTAACCTATAAATGTAAGACTATGTACAGAGTGACGTGTATCCTTTTTTGTTTTTCATCTTGCCCTCTTAGATTCTGTCTCGGTTTGCTCAAGATGAGTGTTGAATGGAGAAAAATGGTGACAGTTGAATCACACCATGTAAAATGCATTAAACATCCGATTAGATATTTATATACTTAATGTGACACAAAGTTACAAGTGCAGGGCACCCAGTGAGGTTCAAACTATCCTGTGCAAAAAGTCTGTTAGACTAGCTCACTATTTAGTACCTTTTAATTAAATATAAGTGTAAACTTTATGAATTATGACATCACTTTGGTTCTGTTACTATATTTTATTTTTATAAGGAGTGGCATTTTGTTTGTGGGATGGGGAATAAATCTTTCAATTCATGACTCCACAATCAACTTTTTGATAACTGCTTGTAGGGTAGAGAAGTCTTGAGTGTAGGTTGCTTTGTTTTAATGTTGACGGCCTCCAATATTGACAAAATTACATTTCAAACCAGTCACAACATATTACAATGCATTTAAACACATGCTTCTGTTGATAACATTTCTTTCTCTCAGGTGGTCATATACGATGTTATAGAAGTGCATTATGAATTTACGACCTGTGTCTGCTATTGGGCAGCCGTTATCATTGCATAGCAGACTTCTATGTAAACATAACAGGATGTGATCTTTGATGCTGAACATCTCTGTTGTAATGTCCATATAACCACTCTGATGATGATTCATTTGAGCCAAAATCTTAGACTGAGGAACAGCATAGTACAAGAAAAAGTATCCAAATGTTGTACAATTTCTGTCTTTATTTTCTCCTGGAACTAAAGCCACTATACGAAGTTTAGAACGGCTCCTGATCAAACATAATAGACATTCTTTGTCTGTTATATTTAACAATATATGTTTAAATAATGATCTGCTGCCCCTATATACTAAATTCTATTTGTATATGAATCAAATGTTTACATTATAATTTTTTCTGTAGTTCTTTATGAATGTTTTTAGTTAATTATAACAAAACGTTTTTTCTTTGCAAGCAACATCAAATTAGTGTCCTATCAAAATTTGTAACTGATTTCCCACCAATAACTTTTCTGAAATCCAATCCATTTTTCAGACAGTTTTTGAACCTATGTTGTTTGCCTTTTAATTTGTACAAAATTTTACCAATCACTTGCATCATGGCTGCTGTCTTTTTTGCAAGTTCCAGAGGACATCTTCAGCATGCGCCTTCAATATGGCTCCAAGATTTTCCATGGGAAATCTCCAGGCCACCTACGACATCCATCATTTTGAAGGGGGGGGGGACTGAAAAAAGCTTTTCCATTTTGTGAGCAACTCTGAATCTGGCACATTTCATGGCCTGTTTATCGTGAATGAGTCCAGCAATCAATCAACAGAAAATGAGGCAAATGTTTTTGCCCTCAGTTACGGCTAAAGTTCAAAACATCAAGAAAATCCAAGAAGACACATGTCAATAATATTAGGTTCCATCAAGAATAGTGATTCATGAACTTTTTGAGAATTAAATGTCCATTTGCATACTTCATGTATTTCTAATATATCTGATTGTGTGTGTGTGTGTTTGACATAAGAGTGCAAATGTGTAATTGATTGCTGTACGGATGGTGATTTGATTTCTGTTTTTTGGTTGTCCATATTTATTTACCAAACTAAGTTTGAAGGCATCAAAATTGATTTGAACATGTTGCATGTATTTTCCCTATTAGAAAATATTTGTATTTAATTTTCTCTCAGCACTTCCCTCTCTCTCTCTCTCTCACTCCTCTTCACTCCCTACCTCTCAGAACTCTTCCCTCTCTCTCACCACTTTCCTTCTCTTTCACCTGTTTCCTCCCTACCTCTCTCACATCTTCCCTCACTCTCACTCAACACTTCCTTCCCTATCTCACTGCTTCTATCTCCCTGTCTTTCGCCTTTTCTTTCCTTCTTCCTTCCCACCCTTTCACTCACTTTTCCATGCTTTCCTTTTTCCCTCTTCCTTCTCTCTCAATTCCCCAGTCTCTGATACCTTTCCCCTCTATCACACCTCCCATTTTATCACATTTTTAGTTTATCATTCCTTTCATAGAGAAAGTTCAAATTTCTGGGACACATAATAATAAAAGAGGGTTTGGTGAATTCGACACTCTCTGGGCATACTAAATACAAAAGGGGCAGATGTCTACCTAACAATAAATGTGTGTGTAAATGAATGGCAAAACAGAAACAGGGAGGAATACTAAGGGAACAAACATTACTTAGATGTATAAAGGATGGGAAGTTGTAGAGAGCTACGTTCGCTCATGTACTGAAGAAACATGCAATATTGAAGATGATACATTCTTTATGATTTAGTCCTTTTCAGGGTTGGAAATGGAATGACAAGCAATTTCCCCTCTTGCTCTCTGTCTCCTTTGCCTCCTCCCTACCTTTTGTTTCTTTCCTTCCTCTCTCCCTCTCATTCCTTCCCTCCCTCTTTCCCTCTCATTTCTTCCACTCCTCCCTCCCTCTCTCTCTCAACTCCCACCATAAAAGCATTCAATGAAAATGCCATTAAAAACCAAACCTCTTTTTTGCCCATCTGATCTTTTCTAGATGCCATGTTTTTTCTGAAACTCTGAAAACATTCCATTTGATTTTTTTCTTTCAGGCAAGGATTGCAGCCCTTGGGTTTTTGAAGAGTGCAAAGCTAAGAAAGGTAACTGTGGAGAAGGCAAAAAAGTTGGTCGTCGAACTGGTGCTGATTGTGGCAAGACTGAAAAGGTGTTCCCCTGCACAGTAGCATGTGATGGTGAGACCGGTGGTGACACACCCACAGCCAACCAGGCAAAGAATAAAAGAGGCGGTGACAAAAGTAAGTAGCTCAATATTCCACAGCTTGTGATGCATTGTTGTCTGCTTTTTGGTGGCTTTTTCTTTGTTTTCAACTTTTTCTCTCTTAACAATGAATCTGTAGAAAGAAAAATCAGAATCATTAATACCAAAACTCTTTTTTTTTTCATAATAAATTTGTCAAATTTCTTTAAGGAACTCACAGGCTTATTGTACCTTAACAATTGTTTTCTAACTTCTAAAATAAACTATTTTCATTATCCCATAGATATTATGCAAGATTGTTTTCCTTATTGTTCTTAACAAACCTTGATTTAATATTTTTTAGTCTTCTTCATTTCACATCCATTGCTCTTAAAGGTCATTTGGCATATTTTTCTTGACCTCTTGTATCCACAGTTGGTTAGAACAGGAGAGTCAATGAATATTTCTGTTTTTTTGAGCTCTTTGAATGATATGCAGCTCAGTTATGGAACCGTATTTAATGTTATTTGTACTTTCACATTTCTAATTAAAAAATAGGGGCTTAACAAATTTTTTCAGGCATTTTTGTTAGTGTTATTATTTGAAGTGGTGAGGGGGTTCAGAGACAAAAATGCAGGTGTCTCCTTTTAGACAAGATATAGCAGCACATATGTATCACACAACCATCTGATAGAACGACAGGAAAGAATAATATTTTTTGTGTTTAAGATGAAGATGGCATTTGAAAAATATTTTTCTTAATATGCCTTCATTACTTTTTGGTTAAAATCCGCAGCTGCAAACAGTTGGATTTTCAGAACATAATGAGTGATTTAAAGAAAGAATGCATAGTGCTTTCATTTTTTTGTTTATACTTTTGCCCTGATACAATGGGAAATATAAACTCTATTCTTGGAGACAAATGAAAACCATTATCCATTTGAACAAATTATACTAAGGCCATTAGAACATGAATGTACATTTTAATATTGGCAGTAATGAAACAATTTCAATTATTGTTTTTTTAATTAGGTTTGTAGGCATCAAAACTGTAAAATCTTTTAAAAATTAACATAGCTGAATATTTTGTTAACATAGAAAAAGTCTGAATTGTTTTGTGAAGATAAAAATTTCATTGGTATTTTGCATACAGTGACTAACATAAATGCAGGAAATGTGCATTTCTAGTTTCACTGAGTCAGAAATGACAAACATTTTAGTGAAAGGTGAAAAAATATTCTATTTTGTTTGCTTTTTTATCAGAAAACATTGGAAAGCATTAACTTGGCATTAGAAGAAAACAATTGAATAAATTTAATTTCTTAAATTTTGTTTTAAAATAAATTTAATTTCTTAAATTTTGTTTTAAAAATAATTAACTTAAATTTGATGTCAACTTTATACTTTAGGAGAAATACAATTTTTGCTGGTTTTTTACCTCCTGAAAATTGGCATTTTGATTTTTTTTTACTAACCAACCATAAAAATGTCATATTTCATAATCTAATTTGATGAAACAAATTCTCTCCAATAAAATCTTTGGACCTTTTGCCTAACATTTACTGTTCCTCAGATTTGACTATTTGAAGAAACAAGATCCTTTTCGGTCTTCAATAAATTTTCTTAAAAATTTCTTTTTACCTCTATAGCATGCGACAATAGGAAATTAGATTCACCTACACTGTGTAGTTGGTCAACTTTCTCCATATACTGAAAGATAGCTTTTTTTATTTAACACTAAATTCTTTCTCTAGCATTTAATATGATTATTAATGAATATTTAATATTGTTTAGGCAAAAATGATGTTTCAAACTCAGTTGGCTCATAAGTTTGTGCTGTAAAATAAACTAAATTAAAAAAAAGCAACATTTGAGATTTATACATTTCTAGTTCCTTTTGTTCAGTTTTTGCTTTACTGAGAAGAATGAAGGATTTTTAAAAATTTCTCAGTTCAACCAAGTTGCCCTTCCAAAATAAATTCCAGTTTTGGGAAGAACTTCTTCAACTTTCTTGTACATATTGTTTGCAAACACAACACATTCTTATGAATTAAATTATAGCGCCAAAATGTATTCAGACATTTATGGAAGCTCACCTTTAATTGGGGAAAATTTCAGATGTTTGTAAAAGCCTTTACTCTTTTCAAAATGTGGCTGAATGTTGAAAAGGAATTTTGTGGAATTGAGCAAAAAAGTTATTACCTGACAAGTATTTATTCCACTCGACTAGAATGTCCATTTTGTCAAATTGAGACTTAGCAGGACAATTGATTTAGTATCAAATTTGAATCATAACAGGTCATAGTAATAATTAGAGATAAATCAGTGTATTTTTTGTTCTTTTAAATTCACTCTTTTTTTTTACCAAGATTTTAGGAACATTTTGATGTTCAATAGTGACAATTCTTTTTTTTTCATTGAAGGACATTTTAAAAACTTTTCTGGAATTTGTGCATGTGTAAGGCCCTTCTTAGCTATTAATGTCAACATTCATATATATTGTCCTTTTAAACTATAAAGTTTCTTGATTGTGTTTATACAAACATATAAGATGAACTATGTGCCTGTTATACATCCTATATGCTTGATACAATCCATTTATTTAGCTAAACATGCTTTAGTTTCCTTCCACAAATTTTAAAAATCCCAAGTTATTATTGGCAACACATTGTGCAAAATGTTGACTAAATACTTCAAGGTATCACAACAAAACCTGGAGCAAATCTTCGATACTCTGTTCTTATTCCACTGCCTTCAAACATCTGGATATTTCTCCAGTATTTGCAGTGAAAAACCATGAATTATTTTTATAGAAGTTCAAGGCCATTTTCAAGAGGGTTGTATATGCTGTCATCTTGGGTGGCTTAGATCAGTCAAAAAAATTAGTAAATGAAAATTCTTTTTGTTTTTAATAACTCTGTTGACATTTTGGAAAATTTAGGTTTTTTAAAGATGGGAACATTTTCAAAATATAAATGAAAATGATTTTTTTGAATGTGTAACTTGAATTGAAGACACAAAAACCTTTCTTTTTTATGAACATCTGCAACAACAACAACATTAACTATTATTCCTTTCAGTCATTTGATCTGGGCCACTTCTATTAACAGCATATGTTTTATTTTGTAATTTCTTTATAGCCCATTTTTCTTGAGACACATTGATGTCCATTGATAGGAATGGGAATTTTCACTATCTTTTATTTGAAATAATGAACAAAGGAAAATTGAGAAATTATTTATTATTTCCCTGGCCTTTAAAAAAAAAGAAAATATTTACAGATTCATTTTAATTTGAAATTTCAAAATAATTTTTGATGTAATGGGTTAATGCCTGCTAAATTTTGTCAATGTCTTCTTGAATCTGGGAACATTACCGTGTACCAAACATAGTAATGTTCAAACAGTGTTGTATTTTCACTGTGATGTTTTTAAAAAAAGAAGCTTTTTTTCTGCTTATATGTGTGCATAAATTGATGTTGTCTCCTGTTTGCGTGCTTCATCTGAGTTTGCCCATACACTAGCATCAGCTTGGACTAAGCCCTGAAGAGATGTATAGATAAGATCAAAAGGTTAGTTTCATTGTGGTAATGAATACAAAATTGTGATTTTTCTTTTTGCCATCGGCATATCAAAGATTTCTTTTGTGCAAGAGACAAAATATTTTTATACTGTCTCCAACTTTTGATATGGAAACTATGGTATGATTATGGGTTCAAATCCCATCAGTGGCTAATTTATTTGGCATTTGTTTGTATATCTGATGTATAATTGTGCATATTATGAAACAAAACCTTCTTTATATACAGTTTACAATTGTCTGCATTGTTGGCATTTCTGGTAAGTTGAGTGTCTGAAGATGCCGTTCCAGTTTTGCAGAATTCATGTTTTGCTTTTAATTACTGGAGTTTTCTTTTTATGACTTTGACGTTTAAAGTGCATATAAAAGTTCAAATAACAAAATGAGGATCTTCATTTGTGAAAAGAAAAATATACATTATTTGAAGTAGAAGGAATTTTTCTTTTTTTTAGAAGATTTTCTTTTTTCCTTTATTCATCTTGTTATTTCTACAAAGAAGAAAGTTGGATTTAATGAAAAACTTTTTATTTAGTTTTTTATTTTTCAAAAAAATTCTTGAATAGTGTTTAAAATTTCCATTTTTCTTCAAAATGCCTATTTACATTTTGAGAATTGGGAAGTGATAGGTTGTATTTTTACCATTTGTCTTTGAAAACATTCAGTATTTGGCAGGAATTCAAATGTTGGTTATAATGTAATCATTTTCAGATTGGTTTCATATCTTTCCTTTTTTAACTCTTTGTATAAAATCTTGTTTCTACTCAAAGCTGTAGAAAAAACCTGCATACTTATTGAAAGAATTCAATATTTAAACAAAAGAATTAATAACTTTGTTTTATTTCTAAAGAAAATAAACCTAAGGATTAAAATGAATTTTTAAAAATGAATAATCTTTCTTGAAGCTTTTATTTTAGATTTAATTTCAAAGTAATAGATTAAATTTCAATTGGCAAAATACTTTTGCTGCTTTTCAAACAAGATATTTTATTTATAAATGCAATTAAAAGCTTTTCTTATTAAATAATGTCTTAGTTTTATTGCATTTTTTATTTTACAATCCAGAAAAAAATTTTTTTACCAAGATTTTCTAAAAAGAAACATTTTAAAAATGATTTAATTCATTTGTTCTGAAAATTTCATTTAAATCAGACAATTAAAAGATTTTAATAAGAATTTTCAATTTCATGTATTTTTCACCACAAAAAGATGCTAAAATTTCCTATAATTTATTGTTACCTGCTGACACAATATAATTTAATGATAAAAAATCCTTTGATATTCAGTATTAATTTTGATGATAAAACTTAGTTTTTATGAAGTTTGGGACATTTTTTTTCATCATGGTATGCTCGTTTTTTGTGAATCTTTGGAGATACTTATTTATAAAGATGTCATTAAAAGAATGCAATATTTTTGCATCATAAATTTCAAGTTTGCAACTGAACTAGTGAGAGTTTGTTGCTTTTTTTAAAGATTTGAATCAAGTAAAAAAGAAAATTGCTTATTATTCATTTTTTTCTTCTGACTGAGCAACTATTACTTTTGATGTTGCTTCTTGTAAACCATGTGTGATCAGTTAATGTCTAATTCTGGTTGTTAGGCTGCATTCCAAGATGATATATATATATATATATATATATATATATATATATTTAATTATTTCACTTGAAGCAAGACAATAAAGTCACTAAGATGCAAGGGAGTTATTGAGTGTGAAAGAATATGAGAAAAAGAAAAAGAAAGAACCTTATTAAAGAGTGAGAACAATAAAAGAATAGGAATTAAGAAGACTGAAGATAACAATTGATATTTAAATCTTTTTGAAGATCAATGTTGACTAGAAAGCAAGAAGACAGAAGAGAGTTCTAGTTGTATCTGGCCATTTTCAACTAGTTGCTAATTTCATAATGCTCTTAAATTCATAAAGTAAGGTAGCAAAGAAGAAAGCTCATCAGAACAATTACCATGAACATATTTATAGAAAAGGCACAGAGAATCTATGTTATAGCAGTGGGAAAGTGATTGAAGCTGAGATACCAGGTCAGGACTGGTAACATTGCAGATTCTTTGAATTTAATCAAGAATATCTAAATATATAGCAGACACACCAACCAGATGTAACAGGAATATTTAAAGCAAGCATGAATGGTAGACTTATAAATATGTAAGATAGTATGGTGAGAAAAATTGTCTGGCATAACACAGTGAACCAAATTTGCTAGCAGCAGACTGAGCAATTTCTTCAATAAAATCTTTCCCCTGCATGTCAGAAAAACCTGAAGAAGGGACAAGGTGTCACTATTCTGGAGCTTAGTATTTAATAATAAATTGTAGGTCATTTTTGAGATCAGCTGCCAATTTGACTTTATCAAATTGATGAGACTTACCATTAAGGCATGAGTAAATAGTTAAGTCATCAGTATAGATATTGAATTGAGAACTGATGACATTGGGAAGGTCATTGATGAAAAGTAGGAACAACATAGGTCTAAGGATAGAACCATGGGAGACACTGAAATTAATACAAAAAGATCTAGAAGAGTGGCCATTAGAGATAACTTTCATTTCATGATTTTATAAGAAAGATTGAATCAAATCAAAAATTCATCCAGGAATACCATAACCTCTCAAGTTATGAAGAAAATTGGCATGCCAAACTCTGTCAAATGCCTTTGAAATATCCAAGCAACAACCAAGCTTCAATATTCTTATCTAAAGCTTGATAGACTCTTTTAGCAATAATTGTTAACACATTAGCAGTTAATCCAGAGAAATGAAAGCCATATTGATTGTCTGAAAGAAGACCCTGCTAGGTGAGTTGCTTAACTAATCTAGAGTTGATTAGCACCTCTAGTACTTTGCCAAAGTGAGGTAGAAGACTAATAGATTAATAGAAAGATCAGATGGTTTAGACTGAAGAGGATTTCTAAAAAAGCAGGAATGCAAGAACCAGCAAGGCATTTATTGTACAGTTTAGAGAGAACAGGAGCCAGTTCAGGAGCATATTGCTTAAGGACTATTGCAGGGATAACATCAGATCCACAAGCTTTGTGAGGATCCAGATTAGAGATGAGGTCAGAAGCCAAGGAGGGATTTATATGTTTATCACTCAATAGGGATTCAG